>JAVXUP010000229.1:237500-490000 GCA_033070095.1 Escallonia herrerae
CCTAAAATTCAACTTTTCTCTATTGGATATGGGGCATAAAAACCAAGTCAAATTTATCATCTCATTCAATATGTACCGAGTTTAAATCAATTACTCACACAACAGTTCATGGGATTTTTAACTCAAATTCTCATCAAATGATTTATCATGAAAGCATATGCAGTAAAAGTACTTCAAAAACTTTCATTTGACTAAATCATGTATACGGTTACATATTTTGCAAACAGAGTATACGATGGAACATTGTAGGAGTACTTACCTGGACAGTTAAGCGGTTCTGGTTCCTAAGTCTGCCTTAACTCTTGTCTATTGGAACCTAAATAATAAATCATCCGGATTTTATTTATTGTCGTTTAATTATGCCAAAGTGGTAAATTTTTTCATGGGAGTGAAATTACCAAAATACCTTTAGACTTGTGTAAAATTACCAATTTATTTCCGAGCCTAAAGAACCAATACACACCCAGAATTAACCCAAAATATCTTTTTTAACGACTAGATAGGTTTTTCGGATAAAGATGGCCTTTCTGGGAATTCTCTATTCAGAACCCTAATCCGCTCCTTAACTTGAACGTTAAGGTTCCTATTTCAAATATATATCAAACAGCACCAGAACGCCAAAATATTTCAGAGGCTCAAGCATCTCGGTAAGTTCAGATCACTATAAAATTTTTGGCTAAAAATAAATTTGTTTACTATACTAACTAATTCAAAAACTATGATGCCAAGAAAGTGGGTTCGCAGTAAACATGAAGGTACCACAAGGAATACAGTCTGAGTCAGATGCAAAGTGTGCTGATTTGGGACATAGCAAGGATGAAGCAAGGGCAGAGACCAAGGGCTTCCCATATAAAGCCTGAAGACGGCAGTGCTGTGAGGGCGATAACGCGAGGTGAATACACGATGAAGTCATAGTTTGATGCTTAGGTCTAGAGTCAAGGTCATGTATGTTTCTCTCTGTAGAATTCTAGAGTGAGAAAGTGAGTTCTAAAAATATTCAAGAGTGAAGTCGGCAAATGAATTCTCAAGACACCAATTTATAAAGGTTGAGATAATGATGTCATCACGCAACACGTGGCACTCCCCAGGAGTGACACGTCACCGAGGGGGATCTAGAGTTGCTGGAGCTCCACAAACTATCGGATTGTATCTTCATCCGGCCTAAACCGCACAGCATCACTCTGATTGTCTAGAAAGACTACCTTCCATAGCACCAGTGTGGCCAGAAAACCCCCTTGATCTAGCCACCAATCCAAGCCCCTGTAGATACAAAGGCCTGGCAGTAGTAGGGAAGACCCAATGCCCAACTGCCAGGTGGACTAGGCGCGATGCCCTTTAAATACCTACTCCCGTCTCAAAGTGACCCGGGGGTCATAGTCCCCAGGGGTGCCTACAAAAGCCCCCAGTGCTGGATCATGTAGGCCAGTCATGCAGGCACCCTCGCGGAGGTAGTGTCTTGGAGGAGTCGCCTATCCTACGGGCCGAGGTAACATCTCGAAGGAGCCGTCTACCTGGCAGAAAGGGAGTCTTCATGCCGGAGCACTTAGAGATCCTTTATGGATATAGTGTCCCGGAGAAGTTACATATCCCCGCGGGTGAGTTCTTGTGTCGGAGCACTCAAAGAGCATCAAGATAGCATCCCAAAGGAACTGTCTACCTGACAGACTGAGATAGCATGCTAGAGGAGCCGTCTACCTGGTAGATAGGAAGTTGAAGCTCCCTGGCGACGATAGTGTCCCAGAGGAGTCACCTATCCCCGTGGGTGCGTCCTTGTGCCAGAGCACTCGGAGTGCGTAAAGGTAGCATCACAGACGAGCCGTCTAACTAGCAGAAGGGGAGTCTTCATGCTGGAGCACTTAGAGCTCCCTGGCAGAGATAGTGTCCCGAAGGAGTCGCCTATCCCCGCAGGATGCTACATACTCCGGAGAGTGGGCCGAAGCATGTTCCACGACTAAGGCAAGGGGCACAGGTGTGGTGAAAGGATGGACAGATGCAAGGTGCATGGTAGTGTGACAGAGAGCCAGGGGCGCAACTGTATAAGTAGCACAGCGCGAGTGCATGGCAAAGTGTGTATGGTTTCAAGGGCACGGTAGTGTGACAAAGAGCCTAGGGGCACAACTGTATTAACAGTGCAGTGCATGGGTGCGACGAAATGTATATGGTGCTGAGGGGACGGTAGTGTGATAAAGATCCTGAAGGCATGGCTATATCAATGGCATGGTGCATGGGCGCGACGGAGTGTCCTAGAGACGGTGTGCAGACACAGGAGATAGGGGTCGTAAAGACAATGCACAGATTATTGGCATTGCAGAGTTGGAGCGCGGGCGTCTGGTGACGGGCATAGCGGAGTCAGCGCCCCGACAACAGGCGTCGTGGAGTTAGTGCGCTGGCATGGGCAGTGAGCGTCGGCATGTAAGCCAAGGCAACGGGGGTCATGGAGACAACCCACTGGAGATGAACGTCGTGGAGATAGTGCATAGGCTTCAGCGACGGGCATCACAGAGTCTGCGCGTAGGCACGGACGACGAATGTCCCAGAAGATGCATCATCCCTTGAAGGTGAAGACCAAAAGTGCTAAGGGGAAGGCTAAAGGCCAACCCTAGGGAAAGGTCAAGGCCGACCCCTAGGGGAAGGCCAAAGTTGACCCCCAGGGAAAGGCCAAGGCCGATCCCAGAGGAAGGCTGAGGTCGAGGCCGACCCCATGGGGAAGGCCACGCGAGGCTGAGGCCGACCATAAGAAGAAGGCCAAAGCCAACCTCCTTGGGAAAGCCAACCTCCTTGGGCAAGCCAACGGGCGACGTGCAAAAGTCGAAGCATATTGAAGCGTCGTGCAAAACTGAATTTTTTAATGGCGCAGTAACATAAAAAAGTGAAAAGTGCACTTGACTTAAGCATGCATCTTTTGACATGTTAGAAACATTACATATTAACTGTTGCTTGTGTTATAATTATATATATATATATATATATATATATATATATATATATATATATATATATATATATATATATATATATATATATATTATAAGGTTTTCTCTGACTTCCATTTGTCCATCGTTCACGCTCACGGAATAATAATTTTTGGGGCGTAACAGAATGGTATCGGAGCTTAAGTTTGAGATTCTATAGACTCATAAGCCTAAGATATATGTGATTGGGATTAGACCTTGGGAAGGTGGAATACGTTTGGGGAATTTTTTTCCTATTAGAGCATAAGATTGAGTTTTAGCTATAAACCTTGAATTTGGGTTGAGTACACAATAGTAGAACAAATGTTAGTTTTCTTTGAAATTAAGATATTTTTAGTATTTATCAAAGAGAATAATTGAAGGATAAAACTATGATCTTTGGATGTCTATGAGTAGCTCTATCAGATAGTGTATGGAAAAAGGTTGTGATCTCAGGAAATAATTGATATGGTGACAGAGACTTCATGCGGAATTTGAAAGGAAGATTTGGCATTACTAGATCATAATGCCCCCTTATTCAGTTGTTTTGATACGCTTTTGCGAGCATCTAAGTTGAAACCAAAAAGATAACCTTAGAGGGGGGTGAATAGGATTTTAAGACTATTTAAAAAAATAATAAGTAATTACTAAAAACTTAGAGAAGCTATGAATAATACTTGAAAAGCTACAAACAACAAACCTCAAACACAATATCTCAAGTAAGCAAACTAATCAATCTCAACACAAGTATAAACGATAATGTAAAGAGAGAAGGGTTTAGAGGTACTTGACAAGGAGATTTAAATGGTTCGGCTTGATATACCTTCAAGCCTATGTCCACCCCATCAAGGAAGTCCCTTGAAAGGCTCTAGAATCTACTAGTATGATCTTTCTTACGGGTCAAGATTGAACTGCTTACAATCCCTCGATGATATGCCCACATCAAGAACAAGCTTTGACAATCCCAAAGCTCCGAAGCTTGACAACCCCAAGCTTTGATACAAGAAACTTTAGATGAAGAATTGTGTACAAAGGTTCACTCTTAAGAAGTATATGTGACAAGTTCAAGCTCTAGAACAAGAGAGATGAGTGTATGATGACTTTATGAAAGTGTATATCTCTCAAATGTAAGCTCACAATAAATGCTCTCTTGAAATGGATGAGAAAATAATGGAAACCAAGAGATACTTAACAATTGCTTTGATCTTTGAAAATATGCAAGATAAGAAGGCTTTGAATGTAATTGATGAATGAAAATTATGCCCAAGATGAGTATTTATAGGGTTGGGAATTAATAGGACCGTTTGGAGTTAGGTGGAGCATTAAATGTACCAAACGGTAAACGCAGTTGACTGCATTACAATACAGTTGACTGCAATAGGATACTGGAAGTATTGCAGTCGACTGCATTGGAATGGAGTCGACTGTAATACCTCACTGCCCAACTTTCAGTCGACTGCATTCCAATGCAGTCGACTGTATTCCTTAAAATGCAGTTTCCTTGTTTTCAAAACACGAAAATGTTTTATGCATGCAAGGGAAACCTATAAGCAAGTTCTAGGTTACAGTTATCGATACGATCATCTCTCTATGCTAGTTATAAATAAGGGAATAATAAAATTCAATCGACGAAATTCTTCTTTGACGGGTTCAATTGAGTGTCTTTGATCGATTTGCTCTTCTAATTGTCTGTTTGCATGAGTATGAGATTATACTCATATCTTCATCAACTCAATGCATGTTAGACAACATAATCAATAATGTTAGTTATCCTCAAAATAAAATATAATCCTAGGTTAAATAACCGTAGGGTTAACAATCTCTCCCTTTTTGATGATGACAAACATTAATTTAAATACTACGAGACATAATGGATAATTTGCGCAATGAAGCATAACCGTCTCAATTTCAATTACTATAAATCATACGGGGCCATAAAAAGTCATGACAATAAGCTTCCCCTATCTTAAGCAATATAGGGCTCCCCTTAACTCAAGTAATATATGCTCATTATCAAATCCACACAAGTATAAATCAACAATATTTTTCTCCCCCTTTTGGCATCATGAAAAAGATCAAGGGTGTGTGTGGTGTGAAAGTGATCAACATATGTATCCATCTATGGATAATCAATATAGCCAACAAAGGCATTCAAACAAGAAAACATAAGTACTTGAATAACCATCAAAAGGTGTATCAAGACTTGTAAAAAAAATATAAGTGTGTGTGCAAATCAATTTAAACACATGAGACTAAATGAAAAAACAACAAAATCAATAATTTTTGAAAAAGAAAAATCAACCAAAGCATGCTATAAGCATATGAAATAATGCTCAAGCATGTGAAGTGCAAGAGATATAACATTTAGTCACATAGGTGAAGACATGCCAAGTTCTCTTCTAAGAGCAGTAAACCTCTTCGAATCAAGCGGTTTAGTGAAGATATCCGCTATTTGGTGATTTGTGTCCATGAAGTCGAGAACAATATCAGATTTTTGCACATGATCACGAATAAAATGGTGTTTGATTTCTACGTGCTTGGTGCGTGAATGTTGGATGGGATTTTTGCTCAAGTCAATGGCATTAGAGTTATCGCATAAGATAGGTATGTGATCATACTTGAGTCCAAAATCCAAAAGAGTTTGTTTCATCCAAAGAATTTGTGCACAACAAGCACCAACCGCCACGTATTCGGCTTCAGTAGTAGAGAGTGCAATCGAGTTTTGCTTTTCGGAACTCCAAGAAACAAGTGAGTGTCCTAGGAATTGGCAACCTCCACTAGTATTTTTCTGCTCGGTTTTACAACCGGCATAGTCGGCATCGGAGTAACCAACTAGGTCAAAGAAAGATGTGTTCCTAAGAAACCATAACTCTAAATCGTGAGTGTCCTTAAGATATCTAAGAATCCTCTTGACTGCTACCAAATGAGATTCCTTAGGGCAAACTTGAAATCTAGCACATAGACAAACATTAAACATTATATCGGGTCTACTTGCGGTAAGGTAGAGGAGTGATTCGATCATACCTCGATAGCACTCAATATCAACATCCTTACCCTTTTCATCTTTATCAAGCTTTAATGATGACCTCATTGGAGTGTCAAAAGCATTTGATTTTTCCATGTCAAATCTCTTGCGTAGCTCTTTGGTGTATTTGGCTTGGTTAATAAAGATTTCATCCTTGCTTTGTTTGATTTGCAATCTAAGGAAGAAGTTGAGTTCTCCCATCACGCTCATTTTAAACTCCTCACTCATACAAGAAGCAAACTCTTCGCACAAGGATCCATTAGTAGCATCAAATATAATATCATCAGCATAAATTTGCACCAACAATAAGTCATTGTCCTTAGATTTTATAAAGAGAGTGGTGTCAAGTTTTCCTCTTGAAAAATCATTTTCCAAAAGAAAACTACGTAGCCTTTCATACCAAGCTCTAGAAGCTTGTTTTAAATCATAAAGAGCTCTGCTAAGCTTGAAAACATGGTTCGGAGATTTTTCATGTTCAAAATCGGGAGGTTGAGCCACATAAACCTCATCCGAAATAAAACCATTTAGAAAAGCACTCTTGACATCCATTTGAAAGGGTTTAAAATCTTTATAGCAAGCAAAAGCTAAAAGCATTCTAATAGATTCAAGTCTAGCTACTGGTGCATAAATTTGATCAAAATCAATTCCTCTTGATTATAACCTTGGGCCACTAATCTAGCCTTGTTTCTAACCATGATTCCGGATTCATCAAGTTTGTTTCTAAAGATCCATTTTGTGCCTATAATCCTAAAGTTTTGAGGTTTAGGCACAAGGGTCCAAATTTGATTTCTTTCAAATTGAACTAGCTCTTATTGAATAGCAACCATCCAAGATTCATGATGTAAAGCTTTGGAAAAGTTCTTTGGTTAAATTTGGAAAAGAAAAGCTAAATTAACATGTTTGTTGAAGAGAGCGTCGAGTTCTTACCCCACTCGAAGGATTACCTAAGATTTGATCGCTTGGATGATCCTTTTTGTATGTCCAATCTTTCGGTAATGCTTGAGAGTTGTCCAAGTTTGAAGCATCATTGATTGCTTCCTCGTTTCCCTCTTGAGAGCTTGATTGTTGCTCCTCTAGAACAATTTCTTTGGGGTTGTCTTGTAATGTATCACTTATGTCCAAAGTTCTCATGTCATTGTTCATATCATCTACATTGACAATGTTAGTCTTCCGAAGAAAAGGATTAGTCTCATCAAAAGTAACATTTATGGATTCTTCTACAACCAAAGTACTCTTATTATAGACTCTATATGCCATACTATTATTAGAGTAACCAAGAAAAATACCCTCATATGTTTTGGAATCAAATTTGCTAAGGTGATCCTTAGTATTTAAAATAAAGCATTTGCAACCAAAGACTCTAAAAAAGCTCACCTTAGGTTTCTTATCATTAAAAAGCTCATAAGGGGTTTTAAACTAAATTTTAAGCAAGATAACTCTATTCAGAACAAAACAAGCACAATTGACCATTTCTGCCGAAAAGTACTTAAGTAAACCATATTCGTTAAGCATTGTTCGTGCCGCTTCTTGCAATGACCTATTCTTTGTTTCGGCAACACCATTTTGTTGAAGAATTCTAGGAGCCAAAAAATTATGTGATACCAAAAACATCACACAAAGCTCCTATTTTTGAATTTTCAAATTCTCTACCATGGTCACTTCGAATGTGGGTTATCAAATATCCTTTTTTTTATTATTTTTATTTTGAACACGTTTTATAAATGAAGTGAATACATCTAGAGACTTATCTTTGGTGGCCAAAAAGAAAGTCCAAGTATAGCGAGAATAGTCATCAACAATAACAAAACAATATGATTTACCACCAAGACTCGTAGTAGGGATTGGTCCAAATAAATTCATATGAAGTAACTGTAAGGGTCTAGAAGTAGATACCATTTTCTTCGGTTTGTGAGAGACTTTCTTTTGCTTACCCATTTGACAAGCATCACATACTTTGTCTTTCTCAAACTTGATCTTAGGGAGTCCCCTCACAAGTTCTTTGCTTGAAATGTCTTTTAAATGCTCCATATGCATGTGTCCAAGTCTTCGATGCCAAAGCCAAGATGTCTCACTAATAGCACTAAGACACTTAACATCTTGGTTAGTTAAATCATTTAATTGTATGGAGTAAACATTGCCATCTCAACTTCCTACCAAAATAGTGTCATTATTCTTCAAAGATTGTATAGTGCAATGAGAAGCCTCACAGATTACTCTAAAACTTTTATCACTAAATTGACCAATACTTAGCAAATTATACTTCAATCCTTCAACATATAACACATTCTCAATTGAATGTGGTTCCTTACCGATAGTTCATTTACCTTTGATTTTTCCTTGTGCATTGTCACCAAAGGTCACTTTTCCTCCTTCTTTAAGATCGATTGAGGTGAAAAGAGATATGTTGCTGGTGATATGTCTTGAGCATCTACTATCAAGAATCCACTTCTTGTTACTAGATTTTGCTTTAAGACATACCTATAAACACAAATCAAGTAGTGACTTTTGGTACCCATATTTTCTTGGGTCTTTGGGTGTTAGTCTTACATTTGTAATCTTGACCTTTCACAACCCACATCTTCTTTCAACCTTTAACTAAACAATTCTACAAGGACAATAATTAGTCGTATGCCCTTTCTTGTTGCACCAACCACAATGTGTAAATGATGTGCATTAGTTCTTTGGTAGTTTTGAATGAATATTCAACATAACTTGTTGTTGAAAGATTTTAGGAGGCAATGCCAAGGGATCTAATCCAAGACCACCTTTGTTTAGGCCAAATCTTTGGTGTCCAAGCATGACATCCGAATTGTTTTGACCATCAACAAATTTTTTAAGACATTTTTTCAAATAAAAAATCTCAAGTTTTAAATTTTCATTTTGTTTTTCTAAAGCCAAAGTTTTGCAAGAGATTTGTTTTGAGCTAGGAGTGTTAGCAATTAATTCAACCAAGTCATTATTCACATGTTTTACATATAAATGGTTGGAAATGCAATCATTCTTGGCATGCAACTCATTATTTTCCATTCTCAACTTCTTAATTTGCTTATTAGCCTCAATGAAGTTTTTTGATAAAATAATATTTTTCTTAAAAAGTTTCTTGGATTCCTCATATAGGCTATCATATGCATCTACGAAGCTTTCACTATCACTATCACTACCGGAAGAAGAGCTTACCTCATCATTTTCCATGAAGCACACATTTGCTTGTTCATTATTTTTATCGTCTTCATCTCTTGAATTGAAGTCACTCCATGCTGGAGTATGTTCGGCATTTATTGCTTTTTATTTCTCTTTGTTCTCTTTCATAGAGAGTTGTCTTTTTTTAACTCTTTCATAAACATCTCTTCTTTCCTTCTTTTCCCTTTTGTATATAGGACAATCTATCTTCATGTGTCCCGGCTTGTGGCATTTGTAGCAAAGCTTCTCTGCATTGCTAGCATTTTGTTGTCTTCTCCCACCATTCCTTCTAAACCTTAAGAATTTTTTGAAGTTCTTTGCAACCATTGCAACATCTTCTTCATCAAATTCTTCTTCATCATCACTTGACTCAATATTTGAAGATGAAGCGTTAAGAGCAATTGATGTAGGCTTCTTCTTGACATTTTCTTGATCAAAGGTCTTGAGTTGCATTTCGTACGTCATAAGTGAGCACATCAATTCATCAAGAGGAAAGATATTAAGATTCTTCGATTCTTGGATGGCGGTGATTTTTGCATCCCAAGCTCTTGGTAAGGACCTAATCACCTTTCTTACAAGATCACCATTAGTGAATTCCTTACCCAATTGCTTCAAAGGGTTTACGATGTCAGTGAACAAGTATTCATATCCATAACGGATTCATTTGGAAAGCATATAGAATAACTCATAATCTCTAAACAATAAGTTCATCTTAGAATCTCTAAGAAGTGAAGTTCCTTCAAACATAACTTGTAGATTATCCCAAATACTCTTAGCAGAATTACACATAATAGAATTACACATAATGACTCTATTGAGTTCATTAGTGTTTAAAGCAGAAACAAGACAATTTTTTGCTCTAGCATTCATACAAATCATCTTCTTACCATGATCACTATACTCCGATTTAGATTTAGGCTCCTTAACCTTGTCAACCACCTTTATCAGAATGAATGAGCCATTCTCAACAATATCTCACATCTCATAGTCTTGAGACTCTAAGTTGATTTTCATCTTAACTTTCCACACACTATAATTGGTCCCATTAAACAATGGAGGCCTAGTGGTAGAACTACCCTCAATTCCCCCAACGTAAGCCATGATCGATTAACTCTCTTGGCGTTACCCAATATATCAAGAGTCGAGGCTCTGATACCATTTGAAACCAAAAAGATAACCTTAGAGGGGGGTGAATAGGGTTTTAAGACTACTTAAAAAAATAATAAGTAATTATTAAAAACTTAGAGAAGCTATGAATAATACTTGAAAAGTTAGAAACAACAAACCTCAAACACAATATCTCAAGTAAGCAAACTAATCAATCTCAACACAAGTATAAAATGATAATGTAAAGAGAGAAGGATTTAGAGGTACTTGACAAGGAGATTTAAATGGTTCGACTTGAAATACCCTCAAGCCTACGTCCACCCCTTTAAGGAAGTCCCTTGAAAGGCTCTAGAATCCACTAGTATGATCTTTCTTACAGGTCAAGATTGAACCGCTTACAATCCCTTGATGCTATGCCTACATCAAGAACAAGCTTTGACAATTCCAAAACTCCAAAGCTTGATAACCCCAAGCTTTGATACAAGAAACTTTAGATGAAGAATTGTGTACAAAGATTCACTTTTAAAAAGTAGATGTGTACAAGTTCAAGCTCTAGAACAAGAGAGATGAGGGTATGATGACTTTATGAAAGTGTATAGCTCTCAAATGTAAGCTCACAATAAATGCTCTCTTGAAATGGATGAGAAAATAATGGAAACCAAGAGATATTTAACAATTGCTTTGATCTTTGAAAGTATGCAAGATAAGAAGGTTTTTAATGCAATTGATGAATGAAAACTATACCCAAGATGAGTATTTATAGGGTTGGGAATTAATATGATCGTTTGAATAATGTTATTTTTAAGCCTTTGAATATGGCTTGACATGTCTGATATTTGATAACGGTTATTTTGAGATTTTGTTTTGGTAACTTTATGAGCCATGTCACAGTGTATGTGACTTATTTCCGACTTGCCCACGTAGAGTGAAACATGGGCTAGCTCATGAGAGTTGAGCTAGAGATCGCGATCTTACTTTCTGAACTGGTCTCATATGTAAGGAATGTCGTATGTGACCACTTTCTGATTGGCTTTTTAGTGTCCGTCTCTGTACTCAAATATATTTCGGCATTTGATATCTGGTCTGACCTTTGTTCAGTTGAAATCGGTTGTCCTTGAAATCTTGTCTTTCAACATATTTTGACATTTGAAATCTGATTTGACTATCCATTTTGTTAAAACATTTTGTGCTTCCAAAATTTTGTTTCTCAGATATTTTTGCTTTTGTTTGATTGGTCCTTTGAGCGACCTTACTGGGCATTTGGCTCATTCCCTTATTATTTTTCCTTTAGATGATTAGTAGGTGGGATTTCAGATTTGAAGGGCTAGCTGTGTGACCAAAAGTTAGCTGCCTTATTTCAGAGTTAGTATTGACATTTAAGTGTATTTAATCAAGACAAGTTGGTATTGCTTAGGTTTTGTTTTAAAACTCCGTGTTGGAGAAATTTTTGGATTGCATAAAAGTTTTGGGCCCTATGACAGTTATTGATATATATTTAGGAGTTATTAGTGCATGCTCTGAATGACCGTTTGGGACATTTATAATATTTTTTTTGATTCCGTTTGTGAGACTTCTTATAAAATTAAAGGTTTTCTTACTCCATTTTTCTAATAATTATAAGGTTTCCTCTGACTACTGTTTGTCCGTCATTCACGCTCCGGGAATAATAATTTTCGGGGCGTAACAATAAAATACTGATATTAATACATAATTCAGAGTTTGACATTAGTCATAAATATATTAAAGGAGTACTTATGAGTAGATGTTATCAGAATAAAGGTTCAAACGAAACTCCTTACCTAGGATTCAGATAAAATTCTTTACTTGGATCCATAGCTAAATTATCCTAATCGGAAGTCTTTAACTTTAACCTAAATGAGATAATCAAATCATCAGAATATAGTCTATAACACAATATTATAACTTAATACGAACACAATATTATAACTTAATACGGACTCACACATGCTCCCAAAATGAACCTCTCTCACCGCGTATTTAAAATTACCAAAAAGCCCCTTTCGGACTTAAATCACCAAAATGGTCTTCTCGTAAGTTGAACCACTATAGTAACTTTACCGTATGCAATTTTACCTAAAAATACGTTTCTTAGGTCAAATTATCAAAATACTCCATTAGGGTGATAAATTATCAAAATACCCCCCATTGCACTTAAATCATCAAACGACCTTTCTGTAAGTAACATCACTAAAATATCCTTACAGTATGTAAATTTACTCAAAAAATACCCTTTATGTGAAAAATTATCAAAATATCCCATCGGGGTTGCAAATTACCAAAATACTCTTGGAGGTTTCCAGCACCAATAAATCCCAAAAAAAATCTTAAAATGTTATTTTAAGCACCCTGATGTCATTTTTGCTCTAAAAACTATTTTAAAAAATTTTTGCCCAAACAATTTCGAACTGATGTCTGGATTGAGCGCTTAAAATTTGGTACGGTTAAAAATACCTATCTATCTCGAAATGGTACAAAATTTTATATAATTAATCTATCAGTAAAATAGGGTTCTCATAAAATTATCAAATTAAAATAACTTGGTTTACTAGGTTAAATAATTATAAAAATTTTCTTAATCGATACCCTAATTTAGTGCCCTTCGTAGACACTAAAAATATTCAAAAATGTCCACTTCATTTGTCTTGTAAAAACATCGGGGGTTACTGTTTTGGACATTGTCTAATTTTGGTCCGAACTATTTACAAAAATTCATAAGAAAACTGCTTAAAATACTTTCTATCTTTAGTGACAATAACACTTACTATTCAAATCAAACACACACACTATTACACCTTTTACACACACTAGTGTGGAGTACGTACGTTGCACATGTATATAGTCGAGAGTAATGCTTGAGGTGATATTATTATCTTTTTTGGGATCAAAATAATGTAATTATGTTCTTATTTCTTTTATGACTTGTTTTAGAAGAAATATATATTTGATGTTCACAATTGTAATCAGTTCATTATTTAGAAACATTTTGTGTAGGCTTCTGGATTGAAGAAATGTTTGATGATACTGCTGAACATAAAAACAAACGGAGAAAGTAAAAGAATAAATCTACGTCTTTATTTTTGTAATCTGTTAAATTAGTTTATGGTTATGGTTAAGATTTGTAATTTTCAAGATTAGGTGCTTTACATTTCATTAATAAGAAATGCAAAACACACAGTCTTCAACTGTAATAACCGAACATATGTTCAGTTCAAATTGGCACCATATGTAAGCCTTGTTTTTTGATGTGTATTTTTTTTTTGTTTTTGTTTTCCAATAATTTTTATTTCTTAATTAATTTTTCACGTATTTCAGTTTCTTTATTTGGTTTTGTTTTTCAGTTTTTCAATTGGTTAATTGTTTGCTAACCTAAAAATGTAAGAAAAAAAATCACACTTCTCATTAACCAGTTCAATATCTAATGTTTATTTCATTTTAACCAAATTAAAAAGAGAATAATAAAGGAATTTCTTTCTTCTGTTTTTTTTTTCTCATCACACTTTTCATTTTTCAATGTATATAATATATTCATTACCCAATATTTTTTTAATTTCATCAAAATTTAAAAGGGAATAGTAAAAGAAGGGTAAAAATATAATTGACGTAATGAACAGAGGACATAATCGTCCAAAAATAATTTACAACATCCATATTTTTATAGGTAGTATAGACACAGACACACATATATATATATATATATGAATATATTTTTTGCAACTACACATTTCTCGATGTGTAAATGTAGGTTTATATTAAATTTATTACCTAATGTTCATTAAACGCATTACAAAAAAACTAAGGGTTAAATACACGTAGGTACCCTGAAACTACCACTTTGTCTCACTTGAGGGTCCCAAAGTTTAATTTTTACACATAAGGGTCTGAAACTACAATTTTGCAATAGATAAGGATTTCCGTCCAAATTCTTTAACTTTGGAACAATCCGTTAGGGGCAAATCTGTCTGGACAGGTTAAATTGTTTTTCTTCTCTTTTGCAATTTTGTACTTCTTCTTCTTCAGAGACCCACCGCCCTCTCACCCATCCCACCCGCCCCTTACCCAAGCCCCAACAGTACAAAGAGACACAAATCACACCACCAGCAGATCGCCCTCACCACCGCACCACCAAATCACAACCACCGGTCGGCATCACCGCCGCATCATAGCAGCGCCACCGACAGACGTCTAACACCGGTCACACCCCCCGCCGAACCATCGACCACCAATGTCGTCACCGGTGATCTCTCTCAAAACCAAGAACAAGCCATCACCGGCGCACCCCAGAGCCACCACCATCGCATTAAAGCTGAAATCGGACGGATCTCCACCGGTGTTGACCCGTCGTCGGCCAACAAAGACACGATCTAACATATTTGGCTGCTTCAATCCTCTGTAGTCCGTCCCTTCGGCTTTCGATACTGAAACCATCAACCTGTTAACAAACGAGAGTGAGTTTGTTTCAGTTCTGTGGTCGTTGCGGAGGGTCTCGCCGGCGGTGGAACAATAAAGAACTGTGGATTGCAGGTAAGGTTTCGATGGTCATGGTCGTGGTCGTGGGTTTGCAGGTAAAGTTTTTGGTGGTCGTGGGTTTGCCAGGATCTGGACAGATTTAGTTTGTCGACGGTGGCTATTGGTGGGTTGGCATGATTGGTGGTGGCTGGTGACCGGCGGCCGGAAGTGTGCTGCTATGGTTGTGGCTGACGGTTGGTCGTGGTAATAGGGATATCGGTGGCAGGACCACTGCCGGTGGGGTTTCCGGACAGTTTTGGTCGATGGCGATGTTGATCATGGTGTTGGTCGCCGGACGGTGTTGGTCAGCGGTGGACCGTGGTGATGGGGGAGCGATGGCAGGGACAGTTGCCGGCGTGGTAGCCGGACGGTGTTGGTCACGGTTTTTGAAACCCAAAATATGGAAACCCAAAATTGTTCCTGACGGAAAAGCATGGATCATTAGGAATTTGGACGGAAGTCCTTATCTATTGCAAAATTGTAGTTTCAGACCCTTATGTGTAAAAATTAAACTTTGGGACCCTCAAGTGAGATAAAGTGGTAGTTTCAGGGTACCTAAGTGTATTTAACCCAAAACTAATTAGGGAAGGATATGGTTGTTATTGAAATAACTAACGGAGGGCAAAACCGAAAATGGTTACAAAATTAGTAATTAATAAAGGTATTTATGAAAGGGTAGGATTGCTATTGGAGTGATCAATGAAGGACAGAAATGATATAAAATAATTTACAACATTTATACTTGTATAAGTAGTATAGATACTATTCATCTTCCTCCCTTCACAGCTGTAGCACTCATATACATCCACACAATTCACACACAAACTACTATATTTAAAGTTACATACCAGCACATCTAACACTCTTTCCAACACAATTATAAACACACCTACACCAATTTACACACGCTTACATGCCCAAAAACACACTCTGTCACACACTCAACACACACCGTTACACACTCACTTCGCACCCACTGCACACACCAAAACACATGTTAGTTGCTGAAAACACACGCAACCTCACTAATTATCCCACCACGCACATACATATATGCTTACAACACAAGACGCACACTAACTATTTATTGATGTGTCGTAAAAGCGAGATTCAAGAACGGATAAGGATGCGTGGCTAGAATGGATTAGCATAACAGTACTACAAAAAAAAGGTGAAATAAAAGGATATTAGTCGCTTTGGACCCAAAGGAAAGCAAGAGAGAGCGAAAAAAGCATAGAGATAAGAAATTCTCGTGCATTTATTCTGATCTTGTTGTATATGTTGTGAGCATGATTTTGGAACAAAGTTTAGAATGAATTTGAAGAGATGTACCATGGACAACTTTCCAGGAATTGGATCTAATTCCTTTCCCTGAAAAAGCATTGATTCTCTATGATTTTATTTGCTTGATCTGCGGAGGTTAAATATTCTTTGGCTTGTTACCAACATGTGACAGTGACCATCACTGCTTATAAGCCAAACAATTATGATGACCATAAAAGACCAAGTAGACTTAAAATTGAATTGCTTCGGATTTTATTTTTTTTTTGAATGGATTCAGACCAAGAAATAAGATATAGACACCACCAAGATGAAAATGATTAAGAACGTTATTATGATTTTTCTTTTTTTTTGGGGGGGGGGGGGGGGGGGGGCTTACCATAACCAAACACCAATACTTTTAAGTACCTTCCATCATAATATTCTTTTTTTTTTTTTAATTTTATTTTCCTAGATAACTAGTTGAGTACGCTTGCATTGCACATGGATATTAATATTTAGTAAAAACAAGATGATACAATTTCATATTCACGTGTTAATTACTATTTTATGTAAAATGCACTATTGTTGGTTTGCCGGTAACTTCACAAAAAAAAATCAATGCCTTCACAAAAGAACCATTATACTTAGAAGATGTTTGGATTAGGTACTTTAAATAGCGATTTCAACTTGACTGAGAATTTCATATTTTAATGAATAAAATCCACTGTCTGGTAACTACGAAAAAGAATTTGTGAAACTTTAGAGTAGATTTGAAAGAAGGATTTGATCGGCCAAATTTTGTTAAATAACCATTTTGGGCTGATTTTTTTTTGTCAAATTTACACGAGAACTACCTTTCACAAATCAAGTCTTTTATTGTGCCACATGTTTTTCAACTTTTCCAACAGTTCATCACTCTCTTTTTTTTTCTTTTTGAATCTCCGCGATGCCTTTTTTTCCCCACCAATTTATCTATAATAACTTATTTTATAACAAATGACTGTTATGCCGTCTACAAAAACTGCCAAACATTAAACTATATATATATATTTTTTAAGATTTCAAAATGTAAGGATTTCAAAATAAAGGGATTCAAAATTTCATAAAATTTTAAAATTCTTCATCAAACACACTCTTAGCGTATTGCTCCTTTGGTGCAATTACAAAATCATTATAACTGTCAAGCGTAAATATACAAGCAATTGACACACGAAAATGAACGTTGATGAAAATAAGCATTTTATGCTGTGGTACTTCAAACACTTATATGACATATGTGACCCTAACTCACCTAAACTCATTTCTTGAGGCAATTTAGCTTCTTTTATTCGTGATTAATTTGTTGTTTCTATGGTAATGCAATGCAAGATCGTTCTAATCATCAACCATGAAGTTACAAGCAGTTAGCAATTTTCTGAGAATATTGGAAACAAATATTCTCAGAAGTATATTATCTATCTATACTGTTTCTAAACGTGTGGATGAATCTAAAAAAACTTTTTAGACATATATCCCCCGTAGAATTCTTTATGACATCAATGCCCTTCAAAACCTTTCCTCTAAACTGGTATGCTTGCCTCATCTAAAATCTTTCCTCTTTCTTTCTATATTTCTCTAATGACCAATCCAGATCTTCCATGCATATCCTCTTTCCTACAAAGCGGTTCAATTCCAACTCTCCAACCCCAAGAATTTTCTGAGAATAAAATTTGAAATTTTCTTGTTAAAAAGGTTTAGTCACGTACCATTAACGGACCCATTGAACCGCAGCTCTTCTTGATCACATTCAGGATCTCACCATACAACCATCACATTTTTTT
Source organism: Escallonia herrerae (assembly GCA_033070095.1). Classification (NCBI taxonomy): domain Eukaryota; kingdom Viridiplantae; phylum Streptophyta; class Magnoliopsida; order Escalloniales; family Escalloniaceae; genus Escallonia; species Escallonia herrerae. The sequence continues at coordinate 255,374 of JAVXUP010000229.1, forward strand.
TATCCGAAGCAAACCAATGGTTATTCCAAGAAGTACATGCTATGACTAGAACTGATTAGGACAGTTCCGAAACCATTCACCATAATAAGTTTGTAAAAGAATAACTTGCAGCCAAAAGGAAGAGGAAGGAGGTCATAATTTGGCCATCATCACTTCACGCTTCATACGTATTAGGGCATCACAAAGAGCTCACCACATGATGCTACGAAATTCAGTTTACTGGGATTTAGCTTTGACATCAAACTCGTCATACATACATGTAATAAACAGGAAGCACATGGTATATGATGGAAAAAATTATCATGAACAAATAGAATTTACCCCCCAGTTAAATCGTGGGAGAGTGGCATGGAAAGGAAAAGGCGGCCATGCATTGATAGCTCCCTTGGGATGTCACAGAAGTGGAAAGGATATAGAAAAGTAGTCACTGGAGCATTGTTAACCGAAAGGCAAGTGCACTTTTAATGGCGCCGGAGTAATTACCGATTCACAATGGAACTGATGTCCAAGGATCCACTTCATCAACTACTATGACTATGAGGTATTTATCAACGAAAATGGACTTCCAATGGTTAAAGGTGGAGCCAATATCACTTCTTAAATTCTGATGCAGTTCTTGCAGTAGCCTTGGTAACCAATAACAAAGGTCATAGTCTTACTGCTCAAGAAGATAATAATTTTCTTAAGAGTTCAACCTCACGTATATAAGACATTAAGTATATACTTTGACGTCAGTAAATTATACGTCATTGATATACACCTTCACTAGCACACGAATGTTAACACTGGATCAAAACCTTATCAAAAACGAATAGTTAGCTATCACAAAAAGAATAATTAGGGTACATTTTTATATGCCATGCATTTATGTTTGACTTTTTTATTCATCCTCTCTCCATTATGTTCTTGAATATAAACAGGACATTTCAACCCACTCAGTTGTACCCTCTCAATTGATTAAATTGAACAAAATAATAGTTTGGATAACCCAAATAAAATAAAATAAAAAAGAGACAAATGTCCAAGTGGTTCTTGAACTATACACGCCTCCCCATTTTAGACTCTCAACTAATTTTTTCTACTACTGCAGTCCTTTAACTTCAAATTGTTTGCCTTACAAGTCCTTTCTCCATTCTCGTCAAAATATCCTCTTTTGTGACTCCCACTTGAGAGTCACTAAGTCATATCTCAATCTTCAAGTATCAGAAGCTCCCTTATGATCGCTGAACTATTAACTTGTTGCTCAATTAGTCCTTGAACTAATCTTGCACTCTTGGTCCCTTAACATTGCACCATTAAACCAGCTTTTTCCTTTTTGTCACTTCAATCAGGTTTTGGATGTTGACACAAAAAAGGCAATACATGCATACTCTATCAAATAATTTGCCACCAATTATCATGGTATTTGAGTACTAAAACTACCGATCTCTCAACAATGTAGTTTTGTCCTTATTATGCACCATTAATACCCCCTCCTGCGCCACCAACAAAAGCAACACCGTGACATCCTGTCGCGCACTCCATTATGCCACTGCCTTAATTGCCAACTTGCAACTACCTCTCACCACCAGCGATCAGCTGTTGCCAGCCCCCGACGTCAGGAGCCGATTGCTAGCTGACAACAGGGAAGTGGCGATAGGGGGTGGGGGCTGGCGGTAAATGGAAATGACGATCCAAAGGAAGTTGGAAGCGCGAAAGCAAGCAAAGACCGCAATGAAGTTGTGTCCTTCTCTTGTTTCCTAATGGAGTCTTGCTTTGGCAAAGCCTTCTAGGTTTTGATGATAGGCAACCCCCAATCAAAGTCCAGACTGACATGTATAGCGGAAGGTAGTAGTGGTAATAAGTTTGAGCATCTTTTTATTATTACTAGTTGTTCACCATGTGCGTTGCACGTGGATGATTTGCAAAGTAGGTTGTGAGTGACAGAAATTCATATCAGAAAAATAAGAGGACTACGGGCTCCAAGTCTTCTAATATGCAATTATATGTATTGAGCTATAAGGAGGCAGAATGTAACAAACAATTTAAGAGAACAAAATTATGTTTCTTTCGTTCATCATCTCAAGAAATAGTTAAAGTTCTTCATCTTTTCTAAAAGCGGTTGACTAATGTAGGAACATCAACCAACTCAACAACATATACAGGAGTACCAAACTGCAAGCAGAAAAAGGGGAGTCGAAGATGGTACTTCTAATGGGCATTCCCCTCCTGATGCCCATAGATGTACAACACAAGATTCTGCAACTTGCAGACAGTAGGACATGACTTTACAATATCTTCTTCAAGTAATTTACTCAAACATTATAAAAAATAAAAACTAACTTGGAATTCAACCTGCCAAGCACCCATATTGACTACACACTTTGCCTTAAGAAACAGACAGCTGCAAGAGTTCTTTCGCGCTGAACATGGGAGCCACAAAGGGTGCCCAAAAGAATGCCACCATTCTATCTCTATAGAAAAAAAGGTAACTGAGCAAAGAGGCTTTCAAAAAGTTTTTTCAGAAGTCCCATTATCAACAAAAATAAAAAAAAATAAACACTTGCATAGATGAATTAAATTCATTGATTCGCAAAGCCTAGTAGCTTATAGATACCAACTTTTACTAAGAATAGAACGAACTGCAAGACAACTGCATGCATAGAGCCACTTTTTTTTTTTTTTCCAAATGTTCACAAATGATACTCAGAGGCCATAATTTTTTCTCAAAACCATGTTCCCTTGCTATTGACGGCAGATAATGTCGTCAGAGAAGTATTCTAGCTTCTCCTTCACTTTGTTAAACCTAGGACATATATAGAATTAAAAACAAAACTTCATAAGTGCATCAAAAGCATTTTCCAATAACCAAGGACAAAAGGATTTTGTAGCATATATCTGCATTAGTTTGTTCAAGTATTATACAATACTATACGAGTCCAACAAAAGTAAGTGTAGGTAAAGCAACATTATTTCATCTCGAGCACAAATCGCCAAGTAGCCAAGAGAGGGAAGGAGCTGTTAAAGTCTTCTAGTTATAGTTTATGGGTATACCAAACCAATTTGTTATGAATATCATCGTGATTCATAGGAGACAAGGTCAAAATCTCTAAGGACACATAAAATTAATCATACATACTGTATATATTTCTCAAGGCTGAAAAACTAAGCAATTCAGCGCTTCTTACTTTCATGATTGCCGGGTTTAATCTATCCCTCAACTTTAAAATATATATAAATTCTTTGAGCTCTCTGTTTGAGTTCAGTTATGTATGTAACTCCTTAAGCCAAAGATTTGATGAGGTACTACCAAAGCATGTAGATTCGCACACACTTCAGGTCTACAATTATCTATCTTAGAATCTTAACTATCTTAGCCCTTACCAAGACCTACCACTATACATCAACTCAGTCTGTAACACCCCAATATTTTTAACAGATTATTAAAATAAATTTAGTGGCAAATATATTTCTTAAGCATCGATATTTTAATTAGCAGTTTTTAGCGACGTTATTTTTTTAAATACTTAGCATTGACGTATAGTTTTAGCAAAAAAATTTCTTTCAATTAGCATCGATATTTATTATAGTAACTTTTAGCGACAATTAAAATTTCTTTTAACATTGATGTACTAAGTAACGATTTTAGTGACAAATACAGAAGCGGGGTCATGCAGCAAACCTATTAAAATTATTCTAGCACCAAAAATATCTCATGAATATTAGAGCGGGCCTTTTGATGATAAGAAAATGGTTTCAGGTAAAAAATAAGAATGATTAACGAAACTTTAGAGGGGCTTTTGGTTATGTACCAAAGTAGGGTTACTATATACATTATATTATGAGAGGATGCAGCCGTCTCCTTCATATTTTCCATCTGTACGTGACCTAGAGAGCAAAAGAGTGAAAGAGAGATCGTGAAGAAGGTTTTCAGCGATCGGATTGATTTATTCGGTAAGTCTCTTGGCTTTTCTACTCTATTTTATCTAGTGTTTAGAGGTAACTGTAAAAGGATGATCGTGGGGGCATGGGACTGCTGTGAGTGGTTTTGCGATGGGTGCTGCGTATTTGTGAGGAAATAGATGTGGATGCAGTGTAAGGGTGTGCGTTAGAGGTAGGCAGTCATGGCTGTCCTCTGTACGTGCGTTGAGGGAACTGTGAAATTTGGTTACGGCTGTGAGAAGAGGAGAGCTGTTACCATTTATAGGAGTGTAGTGCAGCCATCTTACCAAGAGGTGATGGTTGCCGTGATGGGGTTTGGGACAGAAAATAGCCACGAGGGCCTGTAAGTATAGATAGAGAGAGGGGGATGTGGGCAGCTTGTGCATGAGTGTGTGTTCGTAATGGGGTGTTTGTGTGTGTGTGGTAGTGTAAGTGAGGTGAATGAGGGGCTACCAAACAGCCCCATATGTAGGTGTGTGCATGTGTTTGGGTATGTGAAGTTTCACTGTGTGTGTGAGTGTGCTGTGTAAGTACATTGTGTGTGTGTTGTGCATGATTATGTAAGTGTGTGAGGCTGCCAAGGAGAGGGCAACTGGGTGAAGTTGGTCTAGGAAGGATGGATGAGAGAAGGTGGGAATAATGTGTATTTGTTTAGAGTTTGTGGTTATGAAAGGCAAGGGAGAGAGAGAGAGAGAGAGAGCACTGCAACTACCGTGTGTGTGTGTGTGTACATGCTGTGTGTACGTGCGTATGGAGTGAACTGGGTATACAGGTGTTCTATTTTCTGTTAGAGGAGAATGGCTTTGGGAATGAATGGTGAGTCATGCGTGAGATGTGTGTGTTTCTGGTGTGAGTGTTTGCATGTGCTTTGTGGGTGAGATGTGATGGTGGAAATGGTGTGTAAAATAAAAGAAGAAAGGAGACCCCGACAGTGGGCATGACAGGATGCATCTATATATGTCCATGTGTGTGAGTATGTTTTGGAGAGTTTGGAAGTATATGGTGAATACATGAAACCTGTATGTGTTGAGTTATTGGGTACATGTGTGGTAATGAAGGATGAAGAAGAAATGGAAGTGGATAATGCCCCTTGTGTGAACTTGTGTGTTGAGGTGCAAATGGCTGGGTGTTTGGGTGCATATTTATGGGTATAGAATGTGTTTGCATGTGTGAAATGGTTGTAAAAAAGGGGTGGAAGGGTATGTGTTCTTGTGGGTTTGTGTGTTTGTGTGTGTGTTTGAGTGTGTGCAAGGAGAAGGGACGGGCTGTTCGTGAGTGTTTGTGTACTGTGTGTAGTGTGTAGTATGTATATTGGGGGATATGCAGGTGTGTGACATATTATGGGTGTTAGTGTGTGTAAAGTGTGTGTAAATGGTGTGTGTGTGTGTGTGTAAGTATATGCTTGTGTATAGCGTGTATAAGGAGTGAATGAACAAGGGATCTGTGTTTGAGTTTAGTCCTGGAGAGGAAGACTACGTAAAGGGAGGAAGAAACAAGAAATTTAACTGGGTTTTCGGGTCACATCCGTAAGGGTAATGTGTTAACATAGGTACATCACGTGCTTTAGATAGTGTACAATAATCAGTATAATGTGAAAATTTATAGTGTAGTACCTGAGACTATGTTAGAATTACTAGAAAATTTTCATAATTTTCTGAGATTATATGTATTTTTAATATTTTCTGTAATCTTATATTTGTAAAATTCATTTGGAGCCATTAAACCCTGAAAATGTTCTCATGAAAATTAGAGTAGTGTTTCTATAGTATAATAAAGACTCAGTTTGAATTTGATGATTTTTGGAGTTATTTTGCTATGATTTTCATATTGCATTGTTTTTAACAAAACAAAAAATCTAAAAATAATTTTTAAGCCTTTTAAATTTTGATTTCAATTTCTATAATTTTTATATATAATTTAAAGTTCTTCTAAAAATTGTGGGACTAATTTTGCATCTGGAAGTAATTATGGCTATTATTGGGTTTTTATTGTATTTAAAGAAATTATTTTAATTCAAAAATATAAAAAAATTAGAAAATTCATATTTTGACTTATTATTATATTTTAAGCTATAAAAGTTTTTTTTTAATTTATAATAAATTTAGAATACTGTTACGCATTAAAGAGCGTACCGAGTTCTCGGTTAGGTTGGCAGTGAGCGAGGCGCGCTTTGAGTTGAACGATTTCAGAGTTAGAAGTGAGCACGTGGTAGGTAGTTGAAATTAGATAAATAGTATTATAGCATAGATTATATTCTAACATATGAATTGCCAATCTAGGTTTAGTCATAGAATTTCGATCGAGGTTTAGTAGCATCGCTTAGTTTGGACCGAGGTAAGGATTTCTATCCGAACCCCATTTCATCATTCTGAATCCACATGTTTTAATCTTTATTGTTTTGCGAATCTTATCGAATCATGGTTTTATAAATTTTCCTGAGAATATTTGGATTTTGCCGGTAAAACCCTAACTTGAACTCTGATATTTTATTTGTCATGAAAATGTTTTTAATTGCCCTTGTAACCCTAACTTGAACTTTAAGCGATCGTTTGGAATTCGTAATTTGTGTATTCTCATCTGTTTTATTGATTCAATTATCATAAAATATTTTGAATTCTATTTATTGTTTCTCAATACACGAGTTAGTAACTTGGGAGCCATAAGGATGGTCTGTATTGTTGGCGTTATAAAGATGGTCTGTTGGATGGGTTTAACTAGTACCTAGATGGACTAGTCAGTGTACATATGCATATGTAAAGCGATCGAGCACTGCCGGGGTGACTTTGCTTTTGTACTGTTCATGTTCAATATTTCCTATTTCTTTTCATTATACTTGAAGTGTTTTTGAATAACTACTATTTAAGGGATCAAGCTGAATATTGTCGCTATGTTTATATTGTATTGTAGTGATTACATCAAAAGTAAAATCCCTCAAAAAGATGTTATTGGACTTGAATGTAAAAATCGTTCGTTTTGTTCATCCCGATCTTTATCGAAATGCTATTTTTTTTTATTGAAAATACTCTTAGAAAGTTTTGTTTGACTGTATATGAAAAATCGTCCGAATTGTTTTTGATGTTTTAATCTTTGATCGACCTTACTGGACTCTCAAAAGCTCACTCTCCTTTTCATTCCTTTCCGCAGGTTGCCTGAGTACGGATTAGAGCTAGTGAAAGCAAAATTGATTTAATTTTTGGTGTTGATTGTTAGAACCCCTACGTGGGTGACTTGCTAGTTTATTATTATGGTTTAAATTTAGTTTTCAAGTATGAATGTACACAGAGAGAAAATACGTTGATGGATGTTTTAGTTGCTCTGACATCTTGTGGTATTATTTGGTTAAGTTTTGAGGATAATATTGCTTAGTGTATATGATCGATCGAGTGTCTAACGTTCCGAAAATTCTAGGATGTTACACAATCATTCACCTGAAGCCTCAAATTAACAATCCCTCCCACCTTGGTAAAAGCTTGAAACTTTTATTGCTCTTAACCTAGCGAATACATCTCAAAACTTCTCTGCCATTGCATGTTTTTTGGCTAGTTAGTTATGTAAGCTCCCTTAAAAACGGGAACATTGTATCCTTCCAAACAAAAAGGAACATAATTGAAGGATCACCTGTTGTCTTTGACTGAAGATGATCTTCAACAAGTGCGACGTCAATTATTTGGCAGGTAATAAATTCTTAAACCACCTAAAGTAAAAATCATAAATGGAATAACCTAATGACATACTCTTATGATATTTAATATATAGTTTAACCAATCACTTGCTCTTCAAGTGATTCTCAACGCATATATTTCGCAAAATATTGTTAACCTCGGGTTCGGGTGCTGAATGGCATGTTTGTACTTCACTATAGTTGCAATCAACGATTTTACTTTCTTATTTCATCATTACCCATGACTTTTATGCACCATTTAGGACATTGTGGTTTCTTTGAACTCTTCTTTCAACTCCTAGTGCTCGAGTTCGGTAAGATAAAACCTCATCCAACCAAACACATAATGTGGTCATCTCCAGTATATCAAACTCATTATCCATAAACTTCATGACCTAATGGTTCATCCTAAGTCACCTATCTCAGAGTCACAACTACTAAATCCTTTGCAAATTAAGAGCAGCCACTGGCTTCAAGTGCACGGCCGCTAATAAATAAGAATAGGACAACTGAGTCACTTAACTACATCCTCAACCCTCCGGCCACCATATCATAGAAAGCTTGATTAATGTAAGCTTAATCTTTTCAAGGCCTTAATCTAGCCATTGCATCTCAAAGTTTCTCTGGCATGCCTGTTTCATGGCAGATCGATTAGATTTCACTTGGAAACAAGAAAATTATATTCTTCTTAAGCAAGAGAATTCAATAACCAAAAGATTACCCATCTTCTACAGTTGTAACACTATGCAAGCTAAAATACCCAAGTTTTAAAGAATCAAAATGAGAAGTTACCACGGCTGCTTGTTTTCACACGATTTTCAGCATAAATTGCGTCTTCAACACATCACCATAAGCAAATTTTCATTAACAAAGTGCTTTTATTTAAAGTTAACTGTTACATCAGACATGGCACATATAGTTTCATGTTGTAACACTTAAAAGAACAATAAAAAGACCCCAACATGGCGTGATAAGTTCTAATTGAGAAGAGGCTTGGGAAGAGGTAATCTGGGTTTTAATTAAGGAAGCTACTTCTAGCATTGTAATTGTGCCATTTATGAATACAAAAATAGAACTTGTCACTGTTTTTGAAAAGTCTCCTCAGCAAGAAGAAGGGTCAACATCTCCAATTCTCTAATGACCAAAAAGGGTCTAAAGTGATTTCTTAGGTCAAAGAAGTAACATAGTTGAAAAGAAAAGAAAAGAAACAAAACATGCAATTGTGGGATGCTACCCGGGGTGCAAAATTTCTATGCTTTTGGCTATAGCGAAAAAAATTTGTAATGAGAACAAGAAAAGGAGATCATTTGGGAAAATAGTCGAGCATGTAGTGTGCACTCAAAATTATAGAATGCGAGAAGAAAAAACAACAAAAAGCTGCTATTATGCTGCAAGGGTTGCATAACTACTTGAAGTTGCATCCAACATAGACAGTTGTTCCTCAACAAGTGCATACTAAGCATTGGTCCATTCTAATAGACACCGGACCAATTTTGTTAGGTTCCTATTAAATTGGACAGAATTCAAAACTGGGAATCAAAATGGTAAATAATTTTGCAGTAGATAATTAAACCCGTATTGCAGAGCATTAATAGCAAAAGAATGAAGACGAACATTAGCCATTCAACTATGAGAAGCCCAACATGCATGTGTGTGTGGTTTGTGCCTGTTTAACCGCTGCAAAAATAAGAATGAACTGACATGGGCCACGACCATGAGAAAATTTTGCAGAAAAAAGGCATGATATGAGTGGCTCTGTTATCTGTTTGAGGCACTAAACGGCGCTAAATTTGGAACGACAGGTTAAATGGTGTATTGTGTCATTTTGGTGCAGCCGTGCAAGCGATTTAGACACGGGTAAGGAGGCGCCTCTTTATACTTTAATTTAGTTCTTTTCATAATTATGAAGGGCATGTTAGGAAGTCAAATGTCCATGAATTCCTCGTTCTTTTAAGAAATCAACACTCAAAAAAGGGAGGGAAAAAGAAAATTAGATTATTCAATTTTCAGGAATGACTTAAAAAGCCAAAAAAACCAATTTATTCTGTGAGATGAATTTCAGCCATGGTTTATAAGAACCCTGACTAGTTTTGATGAGTGTGGGTGTGCGTGGGGCAACCGTGCAGAAAATCACGACTTTAACTGAATAACAATACACATCATGAAGAAGAAAATAGCATCATATTGAAAGGAAAGAGGCGGAGAGAGGAAATTAACGCTAGCTACAGACGTAGAATTTTACTTTCTACAACAAAGGGACAAAATTCTTCACGGAAAGGAGACGACGATTCGGTAATACCGGTTACGTTTCAATAGGACCAGGAAAGAGAATACATAAGATTCTGAAAAAAAAAATCCTTTAGTAGAACTATTAGAGGACGAATGACATTAATACTATACTATTTTTGATATGGTGCAGCCCATGTCTAGGCTCTGATATTTGATTAAGATTTTGTTTTATGTTGCACCACATGTGGAAGTGAAGCTTTAGAGATCCTAATGAGCATTCTTGAAAAAAAAAACAGCTTTGTAATTGCCTAAAGCTTTCAACTTTCAATCCATGTCAAGATGTCTTCTGCAAATTCACTCCTTAGGTTAACTACTTCCAATGATGGTAAATATACGATATGAATCCCCAACCCAAAAAACACGCTCACAGAAAAAATAAACCCACCAAGTATATATCACCTAAAGTCAATGTGTCACTTCCTGATGACTGATATGAGATTTGCTTTAGTGTGAAAATCATATCTTATATAAGCCAAACTTCTACAGAAAAACCAAATGACGAGGCACTTTGAGTCTTGCACATCTTGCACAAACATGGACCATGTCCTTCAATTATCATGGGCAAACACAAGATTACATGTAAAAGAATGTTGCCATCACATGCAATGTTCAAACCGTTGCACGGTTGGCATTGGACAAAGACATTTCCGATATTGCAAAGCAGATAGCACACGGGTTTGACTGGGGCACTAACTTTTAACCTGGCCAGACCAAAACAGATCAAAAGGATGGCTGAAGGCAAGGTAATGCTGAGTTGGTAAAGTTAATAGTCTTCACGTGAACAGAAGTATGAATATCTGAGAGTTCACTTAGAAAAACTGGAAGAGAAAACGAATGGGGTTTGGTATTTCTAGTCATGGAGGATCTCACCATATACACAGACTTATGGCCTAAAACCAAATTGATGTTTGGAAGGGCCAGGTGCTTCTTCTCTAACGTTACCATAGATTGATTTCACTGGGAAGGAAATAAGGGACTGGATGTCACACGACAGTCGCCTTTACTTTCTTCATTGCTTTAGAGATTTAGGTGTCAATAGTTGAAAGAGAAAGTTATAACTAAAGGATATATTGTATTGCCACAATCTAGACCCTGCACCTTAAAATGAAAAATTGCAGCTTGATATCTTCACTGATAATTCTGTACACAACTAGTAAAACTATATCCTTTAAATGTAATACCGAGTGTACCATTAGCTAAAAGTACTTCTAGAGGTGCCACCAGATACATTTAACAATGAGGTTTTGCTTTCAGTGGTGTGGTAGCAGCAAGTTACTGCTAACATCGTTGCATCAGATACTTTTTATCCACATAGGTATACATTACAGAGTAAAAGATAAGTGAGAATCTCTGTCTAACAATGAATTGTACTAGGACTCTTGTATTGATTCCCTGCAAACAAACTCCCCTCAACTGCAAGACACGAGGACATTGCGCCTTATTGTGACCATCCAAATTAACCAAGTGAAGGTTGTTCTTATACATCAAAGGGTTCAAGGTAATTTTACATTTGCGAGTGAGCAGTGCCAAGTGTTTACTCCTATTATACTTATTGGCTTATAAGTAAGACGGCACATCGCAGTTTCTATGACTAAAGCTACCAATACCTAGCTGTGACGTAAATATCAGCTTGGACCTTATCTCTAGAAACCTTGTTCCAACAAAAGAGAACAGCGACATTGTATGCAGCATATGTTGATTAATAGTTTAATATTACCCATAAAATGATAATAAAAGCCTATATCTCAAAGTAAGTGGGCAATAATAAGCAAGCCTTTGATTCCCAAATAGCCTACCTAGGAAATTCACGATAGAATCTACCAATAGATCTTGAAAGAATCTCACTGAAAACTGGCCACCGGAAGAAGCATGCCACTGGAAAACACTTAACTTCCAAACATTCATAGATTGGTCCACAAATTCCAACTTCCAATCATGAAATCCCACACACCTCCCTAAGCAGTCATGGCATAAGAACCTGCTAATGAAAGCTCCTTATCCTCATTAATGCTGGCAAAATTTCAGAACAATTCCTTCATAGAGCTCTCGCCAGAGTAAGGCCAATATTCCTTGTGCGCTGATCTGAACCAATTGAGTGTCCAATATTCTTAAAAATGCATCCTCGTTCACAATGCTCTCTGAAAAATAACCCCTGTACACACTATCCCCTCATCGACACCCATACTTACCATGTCAGTACTTACTTCCAGAAGACAATTAAACTCCCTAAGAAGTCATCGAGTACGCACATGGTACTGAAATCTCCTTATCTTCAGCAATGCTGGGAAAATTTTAGAATAATTCATTCATAGCTCGCACCACAGTTAGGTCAAAACCTTATGTGCTGACGTAAACCAACTAAATGTCCAAGATTCTTCAAAATGAATCCTCCCTTGCAATGCTCTTCGAAAAAATAACCCCCTTAGAACACCAGTCTTCCATAGACCCATACTTACCATGTCAGTATTTACTTCCAGAAGAGAATTAAACTCCATCAGTACCACATATAATTTTACATGTGATAAATATCTGGGAGAGGATTACATCTAGCTTCTCAGTAAATCTCTTCTCTAGTCAAAACCTGACCAATTAATAGATTTTGAGCCAAGTAACTACATTAGATTAAGTTGGCATATCTAAGAAAATGTTTAACCAGAGTATTGTGTAGTTGATTTTGATACATGAATTCAAATTGTAAACATAATGCTATGGAGTAAGCAAGTATAATGTTGCCTTGACTCAGAAACGAAGTTCAAAGATTGTTGTTTATTATTTGATTTGAAGAACATTGTTTATTATTTGGTTTGAAGAGCAACCAACAAAAGAGAAGAATGGAAACAATTCAACAAACACCTGATGTGCAAAAGTGCAAAGTAATGGTGTGCTTCAGTGCATAAATTCAAACACGTCACATGACATGGTAAAGCAAAAGAAAGCATGAAGTAGTGCATCCATGGAGTACGAAATGATGAGCAAAAGCGTGGACAATAGATAAATGCAAATTTGGTGTATTTGGTCAAATTAACTCAAAGTCAGCATACCGGAAGCGTAAGTTTTTCTTTGCCAGAAAGCCGAAGGCTAATATACTACAAGATTTGAGATGTAATTTTGGTCACCATCAGAAGGTTGATCTCGAATTCATCATTTGGGGCGTATTCGTACGTAGCATAAGAGCCGCATTCTTGGTGATGCGTGCTATGTGCCTGAAGTTTGTCTTCATGTTCTTGTGAGGAGTGCAAACTTCGTCGAGTTCTTGTCACTGTAAAACATTTATCGAAGGATGAGGGACGGTTGGGGAGGGAAGGGCGCCGCTAATTCCTGGTTTCTTATTGTTGCGACGATCCGAGGTAGTGAGCGACGGCTATCCATTTGCATCGGTTTGAATGAGGCCTAGAAAATTTGTAATATGTATTATTTTAGAAGGCATTTGGTCATGAAAAAGTGTAGAAACATAAGCATGATTAAACATGTTACACTTTTAAGATAGAGAAATTATGCAATAAAAGCGGAGTAGAGGAATTGGTGGACTCATGAGATTCATGACCAGACTATTCAAATAAAAGACAATTTATTACTTGAAACTGAAATCTAATGAACGAAATAAATTAAGTAGTTCGGGACCAATGACAATCTTATATAGGAACGTTGAATATATCATAATCTGACTTCTGCCTCCCTCTGCCTTTTCTCTTACCACATCAACCCCGATGATCTAACGGTCCTAGATGTCGGAACAAATGATCGGAACCAAGCAATATATGCTCCTAATAGATTGTCTCGAGGTGTTAACCAAATCTTTCATGTACACCTAAATGGCAACATAATTACACATAACATAGAGGGATCTACTACATTAAATTCTAATCGACGTCGATTGAGGAAGCCACCTCGTGTCTACAGCTGACGCTTTTATAATTTTTATTTATTACTATAAACACTCTTGTTGTGATAGGACGCAAGATTTTGGCGTAATTAATAGGTCACTAAAGTTCATTCTTTATCCAATAATAGGGAACTATATTCTAAACAATGACTTTTTATGAGCAAGTAATTAATGCTTCTTAACTGAAGGACATGCGAGTTACTCAACCTACATACACAGACTTGAAAATAATATTAATCATTGCAATAAAACTGTACACAACATTTTTCTAGTATTTGGGTAACTTTCTTCAAGCACATAAGGACAAGCACACACAGAAGGACATGCACGTGTGTGCGGGCACACACACACACAAATTGGCATGATCTACTAGCAGTGTTATCTAAGAATATCTATGGAGTAGTAGACCTAGAACACCCTGAGGCAATAACAGCAGGGGAAGGCGGCATGTTTGGTTATGAATGCAGATTTGATTTTGTCCAAATAAAGGGTGTTACGCCCCGAAAATTATTATTTCCGGAGCATGAACGACGGACAAACGGAATTCGGAGGAAACCTTAAAGTTATTTGAGTCTCCCAAAATCTTATAATTATCAGAAAAATAGAGCCAGAAAACCTTTGATTTTATCATAAATCTCCCAAACGGTCAATCAGAGCATATACTAATAATTTCCAAAATACATCAATATCTGACATAGGAGCCCAAAACTTTTATACAATTCAAAATTTCTCCAACACAGAGTTTCAAAACGAAACCTAAGTAACACAAACTTGTCTTAGTTGTTACACTTAAATGTCAATACTAACTATGAAATAAGGCAGCTAACTCTCGGTCACATAGCTAGCCTTTCGAATCTGAAATCTCACCTACTAATCACCTGAAAGGAAAAATCATAAGGGAAAGAGCCAAATGCACGTAAGGTCGCTTAAAGGACCAACCAAACGAAAGTAAAAAAATCTGATAAACAAAATTTCAGAAACATAAACGTTCAACAGAATGGATATCAAAACAAATTTCAAATGTCAAACTATATATGTATACAAAGACAGACACAAAAATTTTCAACGGAATTGATAATCAAACAAGATTTCGAATGTCAAAACATATATGAATAACAAGATTTCAAAGGCACACCAGTTTCGACTGACAGGGTCAGACCAAATATCAAATGTCAAAATATATCTGAGTACGGAGATAGACACTATAGAGCCGTTCAAAAGTGGTCACATACGTCATCACTGACATATGAGGTCGGTTCAGAAAGTAAGATCGCCATCTCTAACTCAACTCCCTTGAGCTAGCCCATGTTTCAATTCACGTGGGTAAGTCAGAAATAAGTCACATACACTGTGACATGACTCATAAAGTTACCAAAATAAAATCTCAAAATAACCGTTATCAAATATCGGACATGTCTAACCATATTCAAAGACTTCAAAAAAACATTATCAAATAACGGACTTGTCAAACAATATAAAAAGTTCACAAAAAATGAAAATTATTAATCATTGAAACGAACGATATCAATATGGCAAGTTCTAAGGTCAAACAAATTCGATGAAAGTGAATTTCACAAATTATAGCATTGAGAACAAGTTATTCATAACAAAGCTCAAAACAAAAGGATAAGAAGAATCACTTAACTCCTTTTGAAGAAGTTCGGATTTTGAAAAGAAACTAAGGACTTACATGAGCGATTGGTCCATCGTTGATATAAATTTCGAAAATAGATCATTACATTAGCCAAGCTTTTGAGAATTACACTCCTTAAGCTCCAGTTTAGAACTCTCAAACTTTTCAAACCTTCTTCTCTCTCTCTCTCTCTCTCTCTCTCTCTCTCTCACGCGCGGCGAAGAAGAAGAATAATAAGAGAATCCAAAAATGTTAGAGAGGAAATCAGATGACTATTTATATGGGACAAAATTTTTTTAGTTTTTATTCGACCGAATCCAACAGAGGTGAAAATGGTTCAAATCTTTTTTTTTTTCAATTCGACCGAAATTTTTTTTAGTTTACTCAAAACTTTTTATTCAACCGAAAATGAGTTTTTGGTCGAATTAAAACTTTTAATTCGACTTAAAACTTTTTTTTTGCATTAGACCGAAAACTAGTTTTCAGTGGAATTAAAGCTTTTAATTCTACCGAAAACTTTAGTAGCTCATTTTACCCACAAAAATCTTTTCATTCTACGCAAAACTCATTTTCATTCGAAGCCAAACTATTTTCATTCGATCGAAAACTTCAGAAACTCCAAAACACCATTTTCTTTCATTTTGATTTGAACGAAACCACTTTCATTTGACCGAAAATTCAAAAACAATCACAAATCATTTTCTCAATATAAACAAAAAAGATCACAAACCTATTTAATTAAAAAATAATAATTTCACACAAGAAAAAGAAAAATTTCAGGGTGTTATAAAGGGAGATGCGATGTCGGTCACCAACGCCTGAAATTCAGCAGTTCAAAATTTATCCGCAATTGGAAGAATAATTGACGATGTGAAAATATTTACTCACTGTTTTGACGATGTAGCTGTCAACACATGGAACGTTGAAACAATGAAGCTGCCCATGGTCTAGCTAGATTTGCGTGTAATTTAACGAAAACACTAGTTTAGATAGAGTAAGTTATGGATGCAGATTTGATTTGGTCCAAATAGAGGGAGATGCGATGTCGGTCATCAATGCCTTAAATTCAGTAGTTCAAAATTTATCTGCAATTGGAGGAATAATTGACAATGTGAAAATAATTACTCACTGTTTTGACGATGTAGCTGTCAACACATGGAATGATGAAACAATGAAACTGTCCATGGTCTAGCTAGATTTGCGTGTAGTTTAACGACAACACTAGTATAAATAGAGTAAGCACCATAAGTTGTAATAATTTCCTCCATCGTCAAAGACTGTAACCATCTAAATCAATAAAATCACCCTTTTCATAAAAATAAAAAGTATTTAATGCTCCTCGAAAGTATTAAGTCAATGATTCCATCTTTTGTTCTTAGATAGAAAGATTCAAAGTCACTAACGTTAGAGGAGCAATTTTATTTTTTTTTAAAACAAGGACAATTAATGTGCATCAAGTGAATATTGGGACGACAACTACTACGTCACAGAAGAAAATTGTATGCTAGATGTCTATTTTAAACCAGATAAAGTAAAAGATTTCAAGTGCAAATCAGTCAATTCTAGCTTGCTCGATCTTGGTGAGCTTGGCTCAATATTTTTCTTGTAAATAGAACTAACTAAACCAACAAGTGCTAAATACCGACGGTTTCATCCTTGTAAAAACCTTAGAAGACAAATATTATCACCACTATTTAAAAGTCACTGATGATCAATGCTGTTACCTGCTACATTAAAAGTCACTGATTACCTGTTACATTTAATGGTCTTGCTATACAAGAATCATAACAATTTTTTTTCGACCCAAAAATTGTGTTGAGGTGGCCGACAGCCGTTGGAGTTACGCAAAGTGCTCAAAACCTCGTTACACAGTTACACCTTTCCTCGAGTCGAGAGAGAGAGGGAGTGGAAAATAAGACAGTTTCCTCGTTCAAAGACCAAACACTCGTCTATAAATACGAAAATAACACAGTTTCCCCGTTAGTTGCTCCTCGATCCATCTTTCTTTCTCTCCTTTACGGATCTCCCTCCCTTTTCTCCCTCTGCGTAACTCGCATCGGGACAAGCGTCCCTTTTTGAGGTAAATCTCAACTGTTTGTCGTACTAATTCCTTCATCATCTCGATCCAGCTTTTCACATGTTTTTGTTAAACATTTGTAATTTTCTCATTTAATCCAAAGTCTGATTCGCTTGATTTCTGCCCCCGTCTTTTCTCATGTTTTTCGTGTTGTCTCAAAACGATCAGATCCTCTACTGATACGCTGTTAATTCGTCTTTCCTGGTTGTTTATTTTTAGTAACGAGCTTGAAAGCAGTCTCATTCGTGTGTCGTTTTATGCAAACGCTTGTGGAATCTCACGGATCAGTGCACGTATGCTGTTAAGTAATGTATGGCACCCGGAACTTTGAGCGCGTACCCACGTATCGCTGTTTTTTTGGCGGCGGTCTTATCGCGCATTCGAGTTCTGTGCAAGTGGTTAGATTTTAATGGGACATTGGCAGCCATTTTTCGTTAAATCGCTATGTTGCATTCCGTTTTTATGCTAGTAATGGCTGAATCTTTTATTTTGATGGGGCATCATGGCGCTCCTCCGGTGTCCAAGTTCGTTGATCCAGGCTTAAATGAAGACCAAGTTAAAAGTCCAAATGGAAATAACCTGTATAGTGCTCCCCAGACTAATTATTTTTTATGAGGGCGTTAAATGAAAATGGCGTTATTTGGGAGGATGTACCATAGGCAACACTATACGTGGCATATAAACGATTTTTTTTACTTTACTGATGTGTTATAATTCCTATTGACCGATAAAATGCTTTCGTAGAATTGCTTTATTATCATGAATATCATTTGTGCTTGTTTTTGAGCATAATAATATTGTTTGAGATTCCCTTTTTTACTCTTAATACATCATTGAGTATCAATGAAACATTGTATTGTTTTTTGGTCTATAGTATCTTGAATTAGTATTGTCTCGACCGCAGAATTTATAGACACACTTCAGTGAGCATATTGCATTCATGGGGACTGTTGTTGATGCTGCTAACAAGGTAACTCGTAAACATGGCTCTGAAATGGTTCTACAAAAACTAACATTGCACTTTGAGCAAGACCTCTTTCAGTGCTTGAAATTAATTTCTATGTCTTTGCTCTTAAGTTTACATAATTTCATTGTAAGGGTTCATATGTATTTGACAGTAGAAACAAGAGATTCTGATGATTGAGGAATGGTATATTTGGTTATGCATCCACTTGATCAAATGGCGGACAAGAGCTTATACCTGTCCTCATTGGAGTTACAGTGTTGTTCGTCTAACTGGAGTATAGCTTTAAAACTGATCATACCTCACACTGGCTTTGATTTACCTAGATTCGTGTCTAGATCGAGCCTGCTCCAGATCAAGACCGGTGATTTCAAGATTAGGAAGTAATTCAAGCAGTTAAAATTTCAACTGCAAATTATGATTGCAAGTTATTTGGATTGCCAGAATAACAAAACTGTTCATCATTGCTCTCCTACTCAATACTATATCCCAAGGATTAAACACTTATTAGTAGAAAGTTTATGTTGGATTTCAGTTTAGCTGTTATTGCCAACAAAACATCTGTGGTTTTATCGTAGACTGACCACTTCTCTTACCGTATGAAGGAGGCATTTCAGAAACCACTATACTTTAAGTTGTTTGACAACTATCTGGTTGCAGGATGCAAATGGAAGCTTGCCAAGTCATAAGAAGGTTACCGTTGTTTTTGTCCTGGGTGAGTGCTTTGGCTTTCATACCTAGTTATGAATATTTGAACTACTATGATAGATAGTTATTTGATATCATTAATCTGAATACTAATATTATTCTTATACCCAACTGTTCTTAGAGTTGAGGACAGAGTGCTTAATGTGTTTGTTGTTATCTCTTTCTAATCTTCATGTTTATTCCGTGTATTGATGGTATTGTAGTGTCCAGTAAAATAGAAATCACCGAAAGTGTGTATCTGATATGTCTTTTTGAACAAGGCCCCTCCACTGGCTTCGCTGGCGTGTGTCTCGGATTGAATTCAGATACTTGTAAAGAAGAAGGTTGATGGAAGAGAGTCACCTTTTCTGTTTGGATTACAAATCCTGAAAAGCTATTTTTGTCTTAAACAAAATATTTTACCTTTTTATATTGCTGTTATGTAGTTGAAAGAAAACCTAAAACTTCCGATGTCATGTGTCATTTTGCAGTCTTTTACCTGACATCTGCTCATGCTTTTGACTGGATATGATGCAATATCAAAAATGAATTAACACTTGAAAAGCTTACCATAGAAAGCCTTAGCAGCAGCAGAGTTAAAATATAAGTCGAAATATTGTGAGTTTGTTTCAATTTTCTGCAGGGGTGGAACTTTGTCTCTGCCATCCTATATGTGCTTGAACAGCCTATTGCTTGGCCTGGTTCAGCCTAATTTTACGTAGGGGTGTGACTCTGTCTCACTAATCTTGTCACTCAAGATCGTGAAATTGTGTAGCATATAATATTTTCCCGATTTCTACTTCTATAGAACTCCTAAGAAGTATTTCTTTGCTAGCATTCTCATCGTGTACGTCCATCAAGACGTTTATTTACTATTATATGGGCATCTTTGATTGCTTGTCATTTGTTTCTGTTATTTATAGCCAATATGAGGGAACCATTGGTACATATGTCTTCTCAAAGAATGTTCGTTTCTGAAACTCATGCAGCTTTACTGCTTCTGATATTCGATTTCATTTCTAGTTCTCTAGTCACCTCAGACAGAAGAAACAGACTTTGGTGACAGTACTTTCTTGGTAGACTCCAAGATTGTTTTAAAGAATGTGGAGAAACTGGCAGTTGATGATATTGCAGATCTAATTATCTTACCATTTTGTAATGTATGAGAATTTAATTTAGTTATGGCATGAAATAGTTACAACTTCTAGATTTGCTGTTATCTGTCGTGGTGACAAAATTAGAAAGGTTGAGGTTGTAATATATGTTGGAAATATGTTCTATAAGAAAGAGTGATGGAGGTATTTCTGGTCCTTGTTACCAAAATTTCTGGGCTGGATTATGCTACTAACCTCTTTGTGAGGGGCCTGCGTGTCAAAATTCCTCTTGACATTCAAGGGTTTCTTTTTGCATCTGCTTTTTGGTTTCATTTTGTTTATCCTTTCGCTTTTAAATATGAACAGGTGGCCCGGGCAGCGGTAAGGGCACCCAGTGTGCAAATATTGTAGAGCACTTCGGATACACCCATCTCAGTGCTGGTGATCTTCTAAGAGCAGAAATCAAATCTGGTTCTGAGAATGGGTACAGTGTCTTTGTAAAATTTTCCAGCATACACTGCTAGAAAAGAGTCATATTCTTGAGTTCTTTTCTGTGCTACTATCAATACTGAAGTTCTGTAATTAGTGTCTTGCCTTAAGCTAATGAAGGATATCATTGCCACTAGATGTGGTATAGTCTCTTTTTGCATGACTTAGTTTCCAAACGCAACATATCAGGCGTATTAAGGTCATTCTGTACTAAGCATTTATTTCTGAAGAATCAGACTCCCAGTCCCTTGTATCCAGAATTCCCTCATTAGGCGACACTAGCAGTGTACTGAAGAGCATCCTTTCTATTTCATACTATTTGGTTATGTCCTTCACCTTGTCCCCTTGTTCTGCTTTTTGGGGTTTTGTTGCTTAGTAGCTTCCACATGCTATTGAAAATTGGTGCAAAGAATTACTTACTGAGGGTTCTGTGCATGTGTAAGTGAACGGAGTGCCTCTTGTTCAAGTTGCACTGGCTTCATAAGCCTCCTATTGGACAATTTGATTACTATGTTTTCGTCTTTATGCTGCGTCTGTCTTTGTGCTGGTTAATTGGAGAGAAGGTCTGTGTCTTAGATGTAAGGAACATTTGAATAGCTCGTTGGTCAACTTTTCCTATTTCCAAGAACACAACATTTATCAAATACCCAATTAGCTAACTCTTGCTGTACGAAGACCAAATTTTCTCAAATTCCTTGTTGTAATTAAGGTTATTTCATGTAATTGATATAAGCTGCATGGGATTTACTCAAGAAATATATGATTGACTAGTCCTTTTTTTAGCAAGAACTTGTGGATAGACACAGAGGGCAGACCTCTAAAGAGTCTTTCAGAGGTTTTGTGGAGATTGTAAAAGTAGGAAAATGAGAGTTTCTCGTTAATCTTGCTAAGATGTGTTGTACCTGCAGTAGTTTTCTCTAGGCTTATCAACTGATACAAATGTTCGGAACAATCTTGACCACCATTTAAACTTTATGGCATAGACTTGCAGAGAGTTCAATATGGAGGTTTAATTTTTATCTTGTATCGTTCTTTAAAAAGACGGTTAAACATTCTCCCCTTAATGAGAATTTTTCTGATTTACGGTATTGGGTGACTTTTGGACCTTTTTATCTATAATAATTGGACGCTAAACTCTCTTCTTCGTTATAATTGCTAGAGCCATGATTCAAAACATGATCAAGGAGGGAAAGATTGTTCCCTCGGAGGTAACAATTAGGCTCCTCCAACGAGCCATTCAGGAAAGCGGCAATGACAAATTTCTAATTGATGGTTTTCCTCGTAATGAAGAAAACCGTGCGGCATTTGAGTCTGTTGTAAGTCTTCTACATGACCCTCTCTGTGATGCTGCCTTTGGCTAGCTACCCGTGGAGTTATATGTTCTCAATTTGTAATGTCCAGTGCAGAATCTGCAATAATAGCCCAGGGTTATGTGAGATTCATTTTCACTAATTCTTATGGTTTACAGACTGGAATTGTCCCTGAGTTTGTGCTGTTTTTTGATTGTTCTGAAGAAGAGATGGAGCGGCGCCTTTTGAGTAGGAATCAGGTAGAGATATGACTCGTGCCTATACTTTTCCCTTATACCTATTGTTTTTGAAAATGTATAGTTTTCTTTTACTAATTTATCTGTTGCAGGGAAGGGAAGATGATAACATTGATACGATAAGGAAGCGGTTTAAGGTTTTCCTGGAGTCTAGCCTCCCCGTGATTGACTATTACGACTCCAAGGGGAAGGTTCGGAAGGTAAGTTTTAACTCTTGCGCCATTTGTGAGTGTGTTATTTTTATTTTATTGAACCAATCATGTTGCTTTTGCCCTCAGATCGATGCTACAAAACCCATTGAAGAAGTTTTTGAGACGGTCAAGGCTTTATTTACCCCATTGAGTGACAAGGTAAAGCTCTATAGCTGTTCTCCACTGGGTGATAATCAATTTAGATGTGGCTGGTTTGGACAAAAAATAAAATCTGGAGAAGGGTTATCCCGGTGCTGTTTGATGTGAGGGCATATTTGAGGTAGGGCGAATAAAGTGCAGAGAACATTAAGCAATGTATGAGTTGCTGGGGATTCTGGTGCTGTCTGATGTGAGGGTGTACTTCTAGTTGTGTAAATAAAATGCTACAGAATAATTATTTAGGCGTGGCTGGTTTGGACAGAGGAAAAGAGTTGAAGAAAGGCATGCTGTTTGACATGAGGGTTTATTCAAATTGTTTCAATATAATGCCACTACAAACATAATGTGAACAAAATGCTTCTGGAAATCAATTGATAAGCGATAACTTATAAGACAGGAAGCAGTGATGTATTTGTAAGCTGGACTATAATGCTGCTATACAATATTAACATGAGATTTTGACCATGATGGCATCACTTTGCCACACAAGACGATGCATGTGATTATGATGACCAAGGATCGACGATTGTTGTAAAAAACATGGACGTGACATTTAATGCAGCATCATGTACGAATTTTTGATTTCAAAGTGTGATTTAGTTGGGCCGACAAATGCGTGATAGATATTGAGAATTGAAGTAAATATGTGGTATGTGGACATATGAGTAACATAAAGTTGTTAATGCTGCAACATGAAAGAAGGGAAAAAGTCATATGTTCATTGGAATAAAATGATGACTAGCACAAGATAGGTGCTCTTTTGGAATTAACAATGTCTGAGGATTTTCTTGGTTCAATTGGAATAAATCGCGCATTCCTTGATGTTATTTCCAGGAACTAAATGAATATATGGCCAATGTAATTACTTATACCACTAACTAATGTAATTACTTATACCACTAACTACCAATGTTAGCACTTATGGGCACCTTTTATATTGTTTTTAGCTGTTTTATGACCTTTGCATGTCATGATGGTTGTGGTTGCAGGCTGCTGTCTGAGTGTTGCAACCAAGGAAAAGCAGTATGTAAACTAAGGTAACATTTATTTTTGGACTATACATTCGCATATGACTTCAAACTTTGCTCGGAATAATCAAGTTTTCTGCTGTTATTCTGTGGTGGTAAGTTTTTTAATAAAGAGTGTTTGCTTGTCCTAGTTAAATTGCTTGGTGTTAGCAGTTGATCGAGTTTGCCCCTTCATTTGCTTTATATGTATGCTTGCTTGGCAATATAGATTCACTGAAAACTTCCATTCCTGCACAATTGCCTTTTAGCTCTAGAGATTGAGGCTAGAAGGTAAAAGCTAGTGGTCTCTGTCTAGTATTTACCTGTTGTGTTTGGCTGTTTGTATGAAGTCGGGAAGATATTATACCATTACATGTTTCCGATGATAAAAGACTATACCTTCCCCTTTGCCCTATAGTTATTCCTTAGCACTTGAAGATTTTGTTCTGTTTGCATGTAATGGTGGGACGAAGATTTTAGGAAGAATCAATTGTTTCTATTCTATCTAAAATCCTCATTTGCCTCCAAGCTAATGGTTTGTTTGCACTTATCTCCCGTGCAGGTGATTTAATAGTTGGCTGAAAACGACTGCTCTATTATGTCAGACGGAATTATGCATGTTGGATACTACGTTAATTGCTATACTATAGAAGGTTACTGATTATTTTTCTGTTGATTTTTTTTGGCGAACTAGACCTCCATACGAGAAGTCTGCCCCTATGTGGTTATTCTTATGACTGAAATCATTGATAATAAGACCATTATTTTCAGTAGTAATCAGTATATTCTATAAACTCTCTCTCTCTCTCTCTCTCTCTCTCTCTCTCTCTCTCTCTCTCTCTCTCTCACACACACACACACACACACACACACTCCAGGATGTTTCAGTGAAGATATAAATTGTGAATTCTCTCTTTTTGATAATAAATGGGGGCTATCGCAGTTGTGTGGAGCTGCCTCTGACCACATGCATAATGACTAGGTAATACTTAAAGAAAATTTAGACAAAATGCTTATGTAAAATTTAGTCATTTATTTATTTAAGATAAGAAGAATTGACGAGTAGAAGTTTATGGGAATATTTGTACGTATAACAGTTTATTACAACATCAATAATTGCTTTAGACAGTAGTATTATGACAACAGCACTGCAGTACACAGAAGAGAAGTAAACCATTTATTCACAGAAGAGAGGTAACCCATTTACTGAATTTCGTCAGTTGGACGATAGGGTGTCCAATAAGACCTAAACTGCCATTCTCATTTACTCCATGACTTCTCCATCACATTGTGATGCATCATGGTGAAGTGCTAATAGGACTAGCACTACATGTAGAGCATGAGCCCCATTTTGCAGTTTTGCTACATATACAAGCTCGACATATGGGAGGATGTCGAAACAACACTGCATAAGGAGGAAAACATCACTACACGAGAACACCGAGTGTCTTGAGTAGCCATAGTAATTTGGACGCAATTGTATTTCCGGTGGAACTCGACAAAGTGCATTTTTGGTCAGTAAAGACCGTGAGCGGTATTGGTCTATAGCCACGAAATTATGCACCAGTTGTCCCTTCTTCCGCTTTTGTCACAAGATTCATTAGCAACGAGGTTTTGACTGATTCTAGGTGTGCAAAATACTTGCAGCGGATGTCAAAGTAGCCTCGTAATATGTAATTGTATTTACCTCGATGAGCCGACCGAGGTGCCTCACATGGCATTTTGTATTGCTAATGCCGAGATAATAGATTCCAAATAATTGGACCTTGTTCATACAAAACGGCTTGCCAGAGCTTTGGTAGAAGATGGTAACAGAAAAAGTAGGCGAGCCAACACCAATCCTTTTTTTTTTTTGAAACTCCAATCTGAAACCAAACTCCACTTACCACTTCGACTTCAGGACTAATCTCTACGAATTCGGAAAGCAGAGTAGTGTGACAAACCATCCCTGTCAATGCATCATTTCTTGGCCCAGATTAGATTCAACCGAGATAAGTTCCTTCTCCGAGTGATCTTCGGTGCGTACTTTCCACATTGGCCTATTGTATTCAGAAAAATATCTCTATATGCTAGCCCCAAAATTTGAATCCAAAAGTCAATGAAGAAAACAAATCTCCCTCCTTGACCACCTATCAACCCATTGCGATTTTTTATTGAACCTCTTGTGGTTTTTGTTGGACGCAAAAAACGAGCGGATCGTCTGATTGCTTTATGGATATGATTTTTGGATATATTAGACTTCGATTTGTACCGGTCACCCTGTAGCAAACCGCCTAAAATTTTTTGAGTTGAGAACGTCTAGCTTGAAGTCGCTATCATATTTTATTGTTAAAAAGAAACAAAGGAAAAAAGTAAGAAAAAAACTGTAGAAGACTCTAAAATGCCCAACTAAACAAAGATAATAGATTCGGGGACTAAGTTATACAACAAGAAGGTATTAGGTGCCCATTATACCCTTACGATCTCTTAGATATCCCACATTGGATGTAGGATGATTCTTGATTGGCCTTGTAAGACCCTGTAAAGGAAGTCATAAGTACTTACTTGGCTAGTCCTTTTAAGGGAGGCATTACCCATTGTGGGGCTGTAGACCGCGTCGTCACAAATGGTAGCAGAGTTTACTCTTCAAAGTTCGGGCTAGGCTACCCAGTTGGGTTGCTGATGGTTGGGGAAACAAAGGCAAGCTCAAAGATATCTCACATCAAGAGGATGGTTGGGGCAACGAAGGGTGAGAGGAAGATGAAGTAAGTTGGGGAGATTGTGGTATCCCACATCATATGTGGGATGATTCGTGATTGGCCTTATAAGGCCCTGCCAATGAACTCATAAGTACTTACTTTCATAGCCCTTTTGAAGGAGGCATTACCCTGTGGTGGGGCCGTGGATCGGGTTGTTACAATCTCTACCTTGTTTCTATAATTTTTTGGCCTTCTAACACATAACACATAAGCATACACATAACATATACAAATTCACCCTAACATAACTATATGACTTCAGATTGAATTCACAACCGGGGTCAAATGGCCTATGTATCCGGTCAGATAAACCATGGTTAAATGACCTACATATCCGGTCGAACAAACCTGAATCAAGACCATGTTGCTCTGACCAGACCCTTCGTGAGGAGACTGAGATGAGTCTTATGATGATTCGACTTCTTCTATTCGAATGGGCTTAAAACTATAATTGACTACTCTTCTAGTTGTATAGGATTCTGAATAAAATGAAATAGAAGACTTAGTTATAACTTTTATGTTTTTTAACTGAGATCCGACCTTGGGGAAGGGGAAACAATCTAGACTCTGTTAATCTAGAAACAAAAGTACTCAAAGGAAGGATAGAGAATCATACATTGATCCAGATTGCTAATTGCTTGTTCCAAGAATTGATTCAACGTCGAAAACCAAGAAGGGTAATCTGCCCGATTAGGAAATCATTATTTTGGGCATAAAGATGACCCCAAATGGATTTGACTCCTCCAAAAAGTTGTGTTTCTTGAAAAGATCTATGATTTAGGCTTTTGAATAGCCTAAATAAGAAATTATTTGAGCAAATTATGAGTAGTCAAAGTTTTGAGTATGTGCTTTATATGGAAAATCGGGCTTTGTAGGGCTCTCTCTCTCTCTTTCTCTCTCGATTTTTTTGCAGAATTTTCTATTAGAGAAAGGCCCTAAAGTTTTAGGAAGAAAGACCTGGAAGTGTTCCCCTTAATTCCGTAGCCCAAGACATTGATTTATAGAGGTCTGGGTGTTGCCAGAGATGATAAGGATGATTTTCCAAGTCTAAGATCTCTAATGTAGCCAAATATTTGATTAAAATTGTAAACTAAGAAAAAGTCAACTAACCAGCCGATTTGTCAATAATCAGCCAGTTCACCACTTATTATTTTAAGAATCTTCTCGAATTTTGAGACATTATCCATCCTTAATTCAGTAATTATCTCCCATCAAGTAGATTTCAGAAATTATTCTTGGTTTCCATCTAAATCAAGGATATTTTCATGCATCATGAATAAATCAAAAAATATTTTCAAGTCATCTAATCAAACACAATCTCTTGATTGGATTGAACTCAAACTAGAATGGCCTCAAGCTAGAAAAGTTATGTGCAGTGATAAATTGAGCCAGCTGAGACAAGCTAGAAAAGATAGGGCAACGATTGAGCTGTGGGGTACGTTGAGGCTAGCGACATGACTACAATTGTCTATTATGTTTCAAATATTTATGTTGTTTAAAAGCTTGAAAATATTTCGTTGTTTTAAGAAAATAATGTAAGGATGCATTTTTGGAGTGTCAATTAAAGAGATGTTAAGGTGTAGTTATATTATGATAATTGCATAATATGTGATAGCGTTGTCATAAATAGACATTGATGTTTTAGTTGCCCTGTATTCCGCACAAGATTATGATGTGATTAAGATATAAAACTCATCTCTGTAGGTGTCACAAGGGTTGACGGTGTCGCAAGTTGTATAAGAGTTTAGGCATATGATTTTATAGACTTTAGAAAGGTCTGATAGAATGCCTAAGCTAT
The DNA here is from genome assembly GCA_033070095.1 of Escallonia herrerae. Lineage (NCBI taxonomy): Eukaryota > Viridiplantae > Streptophyta > Magnoliopsida > Escalloniales > Escalloniaceae > Escallonia > Escallonia herrerae. The sequence continues at coordinate 283,511 of JAVXUP010000229.1, forward strand.
CGAAGAGAGGAGTAGAAGAAAATTTTTGATAACTTGCCTGAACTAGGGTGATAGTTCAGATATGTGGGCCGGGGTTGGACAAAGGCATATTTATTTACGACCTTGGCCTCCTTGCAGGAAATTAAAAAGAAAAACTGGTTGACTTAAATTTGGAAGGGTGGTTTAATGTTGAAAAGTTTGTGGTGTTGGATCCCAAAAAAGACTCTAATGAGGATGTAGAAAGATGGAATTAAAGTTGAAGGAGTCGGATAAAGGTTCTGTAGGAATTGAATTAGGAGGACCTATTAGAGAGATGGAGGTTGAACACTTTTGTTGTGTAAACCTTGAACGGAGAAATAAGGAGCTGAAGGTGAGGTGAGTAAAGTTTTGATGAACTTTTAGAAAAGAAATACTTCAATGTGATGGGAAAAAGGGACGAATTGACAAGTCAGATGGGGTCCTTAATTATCGGTACTAACCAAATAATAGAGAGGTTCAAGTTGAATGTAAGGACAAGAAGTAAGTAGTAAATTAGATATTAATGGAGACAATGGAGGCCAATATACAGGTCGGCCAAAAAATATGGTAGGTTGTTCGTGATTGCCCATCTAATAGGGCTATACCTAGTTAATTCTAAGTGAGAGTTATTGAAGCTTAGAATGGTTGAAGGAATGTTATTGCTTCTCCTAGGTTGACGGTTGTAAGAGTGTGGGTGGAGTCCGATTTTGTAACTGGACCCAAAGTTGTTATTAAAAAGGAGACTAGTGATGCAGAACTAGTATTGGTCAAATAATATCGTAGAAAAAGGTCATTTAATGCTGAAAACGATTAGCTGATTCAGCATAAATTGTTATTATGGCACAAAATTTAAAAAATTATGTTACTCTTTCCTTAGAAAGATGAAAGAGGTTCCCAATTGAAATGGACCCTCAACAGAATGTCGAGGACATAGGTGGAAGGATTAATAAGAAAGCTAAATTAGGTCAAGAGGACCTTAAGAAAAAGCCAGTGGGACTTCTACAAAAGGTCATAGGAGCTTCAATGGTACAATCGATGTCTGCTATCACGCAGTCTCGAGAAAAGAAAGAAGGGAATATAGATCTCGAGACTTTCAAGATGCCTGCCCAAGTGAAATGCTATGGGAGGGAAACGTTCCAGTGTGAACATTTACGTGGATTTGAGAGATGGAGAAGGCATTCAAGGTAACAAGACCTTGGAAAACGTTGGAAGATAATTTTCATCAGCCTTGTGTAAAAGGGAGTTACAAGTTATTAAGAATGGGCAAAAACAAGTTAAGAAGAGCCAAAAGACATATTGAGCCTACATTACTTGGAAGAAGTTTAGGTAACATGTTGATGATAAGTATTTTCGGCTTAAATTACAGAGTAAGTTGGAGACATGTTTTCTCATGCTAAAGTAAAAGGACAGAAAGATGGAAAAAATGTATCAGGAAATTTGGTGATTTGTCCTACTTTCCCTCATCAAGTGATGACCAAAAAAAACTGTAAGGCGAAACAAGTTGAGGAATAATTCAAATACAAACCAATATGGATAAACCAACTTGATGAACATAAACATTCAAATTTTAAAAATACCTTTCCACAACAAAAACGACGATAAAATCCCTTACACAACAAGCTTGATCAAAAATATAATAATTTTTCAGATTTAAAGAGGGAAACCAAGCCAAAATCAAAAGATAGAACCCCTTACAAAACAAGATTGATCAACTCCAACTCTTTTTCAAATTTAAAGAGGCAACCCATACCATAGCAAAAAAGTTACATTTCCTTACCACAACAAGAACGTTCAAACCCTTACCTTAATCAAGCCTTTGAGAAATACCAATCCTTGAGTTCCACCTTAGAACTCCCAAACTTCCCAAGCCTTCTATCTCTCTCTCTCTCTCTCTCTCTCTATCTCTCTCCACCGCAAGGGAAAAAGGAATAAAGAACTACAAAAAGGCTAAAACGGGAAAAGAAAGCTATTTATATGGGACAAAATATCAAGTTAACTTCAAGCTTGAGGTGTACCAAGTACTAAGCAATTCTCATCCAATATGACTTGTTTTACGAAATTCAAACTTAAGTTTTTAACTTCCATTGTCATCACCACCCGAAAAATATATTCCGACTGCTCCTCAAAGTATTTATACTTGGCTAAAAAACGCTGAATCAAGTTATTCCAATCAAAATTCAAATCATCTGAAACCAATACAATACCGACAGGCTCACATTGCGGCATTATGATAAAACATCAAATCGTAGCCGTGGTGCAATGCCTAACATTGACACGCTTAACTTCAATCGTACACCAAAAGTAATAACCAATCTTCACATTAATCCTAAAGAACTTATACTCTATAATCTTCAAATCAAAATTTTCGCCAGTGCAAAGTCACAAATAGAGCCATTTAAACACGTCCTTAAGAACATTTCACTAATAACTGAGTGTAACTCACAACCAAAGTTGCTAAACTCTTTGTACGCCTTCCGTCCAAAGCTTCACCCACATTGTTAGAGTTTCAAATATGATTATCCATGATCGAATCACCAACATCGAAGATCACGAGATTCTATACTCTAAAAACATTTTATTACTTCTAGCACACGGTTACTTAAGGCAACATCACGCTCAACTTTCTGCCCATATTTGTCAACTATAAAAGGTCACAAACTCAAAATCAAAGGCTTAACCAAAATTACAACAACATAATGTCTATGCAATTCACTAGCCAAACCATAAGATCATCTAATGATTAATATTCCCCCCCATCTAATTTTATTCTGACATCAAAATCAAAAACCATCAGATAACCTTTGAGGAATAATACTTCGACTTATCCAAACTGGATAACCAACATCAACAAACACTTACACGTCTTACCAAAAAAACCACCATACTTCTGCAGCGCACTCTGATACCTCACAACAAATCGGTCCAAACTATTATCAAATTTATCACAGAGAAAAACAAATTATTCTTAATTTCACATATATCATGCATCCACCAAAGTTTAAGCCTTTAAACTATCACATCATTTATATCTCTCAACCACAGCCTTTACAGATAGCTTCTAGTTCTCAGAGCTCTTCGCCAGAAGATCATAATCATCCTTCTTTTCTGAAACAATCCATCTTGGTATTACTGAAAGACAAACAGTCCATATCCCAAAATAACATCAAAGTGTTCCATATCTAGAAAATTATGCCAACTCTTAAATATCCGTAATCAATGCAGATGGGGCAAGAATTATAAAACCATAAGGTCACCACAGGGTTGCATAAAGGTATCTACATATAGATATTGTAATACCCAAAAATTTTCTTTCCTTGTGCGTAATTATTATTTTAAGTAAATAAACAAGTTTGTGGTATTTTGATAATATTAAGAAGATGGTTTTTATCGTTTCTGAAGAATTTGGTCGAATGAAAAGTGGTTTCATTTGAATCAAAGTGGGGAAGTTAGTGATGTTTTGGAGTCTGAAGTTTTCGGTCGACAAAAAAAAAAAAGGTTTCGGTAGACTAAAAAGTTTTCCGTCGAATTAAAAGTTTTAAGTCAAATGAAAATAGTTTGGCTTCAAATGAAAATAGGTTTTTCTTTGAATAAAAAGATTTTTGTGTGTAGAATAAGCTACTGAAGTTTTCGGTCGACTAAAAAGGTTTTCGGTTGACTAAAAAAAACAATTAGGTTGAATTAAAAGTTTTTGGTCGACTAATAGTGTTTTTGGTGGACTAAAAAAATAAAACATTTTGAAGCATTTTTGCGTCCGCTGAATTCGGTTGAAGGCAAAGTCTTTTCCTTCGAATGAAAACTTAAAATTTTTATGTTCCATATAAATAGACTTCTTACTTTCTTTCAAGCCTTTTGGGTTCTTTGTTTCTTTTGCTCCCTAGTTCTTTTCCTTTCCGGAGAGAGAGAATTAAAAGGCTTGGAAGATCCTTTGGCATTAAGGTGGTGCTTGAGGTTTTTCTTGTTCGAAAGCTTTTGAGGTAAGGGATTTTATCTCTTTTTTGCTGTGGGAATGTATTTTTGAAATCCAATAGCTTATGCCTTGTTCAATGCCGTTCATCTTCATTGGTTCATTATTAGTTGTTTAACTTTTGCACTCATTTATAACATTGTGTACCTTCCTCCATTTGAGCTTGATGAGCACACATTTGCATTCATACATTTGTGACCGTCAATTTAGGATTGAGATTGGCTATGTTGAACAACTCTCAAATTGAGAGGGTCCTTTAGACATATATTTGTTATGCTAGAGAGCCAAAGACTCCTAGTACTCTCTAGAGCACCCATTTGATGTTTCTATGTTTGGTTTGACATTTGGGTCTTATGACCACCATAGTCATTGCATGTTTGTAGCATACCCTTCATATAATTGAAATATGTTTTGGGTAAAATGCTAATCTTTGATATTTGATAGAAAGACATGATTGATCCATTTAATCTAATATTGTTCTTAGATTATGCTTTTATTGCTTGACATCTTACCATTGGTTTACCTTACTGGGCTATTTGAGCTCACCCCTTTTCCTTTCTTACCTTGCCTTTGCCACAGGTGAAGGGAGTGACAATTGAATGTTGTGGCAGCCTCAAAGTCCTTCGATTTTTGCTTGTCATTGAATTTTCTTTGTATCCGTACTTTGAAAATCTTACCCGCTTGGGGGTCATTCAATGTAAATGTTTTGGGTCATTAGCTTAGCCGCTGTGCATGAATTTCTTTTGTATGGGAATACTTTGGGAATGTTTTGTAAAAGACTTTCGTCGTATATGGAAATACTTTATGTTGGAGGCTTCTAGTGCTTTGTTTATTTTGTGGCTTTTAGAACCTTAGTGGTATTATTTGGAGATTTGTTGATAGTCACGGCCTCCCGTATTGGGGGCGTGACAGATATGTTTCAAATTTCCACGTTCAACACTTAAGTGCCCACAAGGGATACTGAAACAACTGAATAGAGGGGCATTATGATCTAGAAATGCCAAATCTTCCTTTCAAACTCCACACAAAATCTCTGTCACCATATAAATCATTTCCTGAGATCACAACCTTTTTTTTCATACACTATCTGATAGAGCTACTCATAAACATCCAAAGATCATAGTCATATCCTTCAATTATTCTCTTTGATTAACACTTAAAATATCAAAATTTCAAAAACAACTAACATTCTTTCTACGGTTGTGTACTCAAATCAAATCCAAAGCTTATGGCTAAATCTCAACCTTATGCTCTAATGTGAAATAAATTCTCCAAACTTAATCCGCCTTTTCAAGATTTAATCCTAATCAAATATATCTTAAGCTTAGGATTCTATAGAATCTCAAACCTAAGCTCTGATACCATTCCTGTCACGCCTCCAAAACGAGAGGCCGCGACTAACATCAAACTTCATTATATACCATTACAATTCTAAAGATAACGGTATAGACAGAACAACTAAATGTTTTAAGATAAAATATCTCCACAAACAAAAGTTTATGACAATCTATTCTCAAAATAATTTCATTACAAAATGATTACTAAACGCAGCGGTGAAATAATATACACAAAAGTAATTCTATCAAATTACACGTATCGGGGTGAAGCTCTCAAAATGAAATCCATTAAACAATTTCGCACATAAGATCAATACTCTAATTTCAGGGTCCATACACGACCTTAAACCAAGACCTAAACACGTTGATGACATAACCATTAAGAAGGTATAGCAGAGCATCTACGATACCACAAACACAATTATCTAAATCTCAATCTTATTTATCTCAAAAAGGTCCAAGAGTTAAATACCATCCTTTCAAAAACTTAACTAAAAATCTTCCTCATCAAAATCCACCAAAACAAAATAATGTGACCAAGACTCTACTATTCAATACAATTTTCAAGTCTCAAATCCAACTAACCCACTTCCGGGTATAGTTCTCAAATGATTTACATTGCTCAAAGATACTAACGAAACTAAATGCTCTAATTCCCCCTCCCCCCAAACATGTCACACCCAAAATCACGTCCAATATATGTGGTAAAGGACAAAACAAACGAGTAGGGGTGAGCTCGAATAGCCAGTAAGTGGAAAAAAAATGGGAAGCAAATACGATGATTCGTAGTCCAAAACAAAACCAAAGATTTGACGAACAAATGATAACTATTGACCACGATGCCAATAAGGCGAATTAAATATGCGAAATGATCATAAGGTGGTCCAAAGAACCCAAACTGAATATAAACCCGCAAGTACGATAATGAGTAACCATATTTTTACTGTCAAATACCAAAGCAAACGTCATTAAGCGTTAAACCCAAAACACGTCTCACCCAAAACATGTCTCAATTATATGTCGTGTACACTTGAAACATGCGATGACTATGATGGTCATAAGACCCAAATGTCAAACCAAACATGCCAATATCAAACGTGTGCTCTAGAGCGTACTAGGAGGCTTCGGCTCTCTAGTATAATAAACATATGTCCAAAGGACCCTCTCAATTTGAGAGTTGTTCAACATAGTCAATGTCAATCTTAAATTAACGATCACAAATGTACGAATTCAATATGTGCATCATCAGGCACAAATGAAAAGGGGTAAACATTGTTCTCAAAAGAGGGCAACATTGGAATAATTCAAATACCAACCAATATGGATAAACCAACTTGATGAACATAAACAGTCAAATTTTGAAAATACCTTTCCACAACAAAAACGACGATAAAATTCCTTACACAACAAGCTTGATAAAAAAATCCAATAATTTTTCTGATTTAAAGAGGGAAACCCAAGCCAAAATCAAAAGATAGAACTCCTTACAAAACAAGATTGATCAACTTCAACAACTCTTTTTTAAATTTAAAGAGGCAACCCATACCACAGCAAAAAAGTTACAATTCCTTACCACAGCAAGAACATTCAAACCCTTACCTTAATCAAGCCTTTGAGAAATACCAATCCTTGAGCTCCACCTTAGAACTCCTGAACTTCCCAAGCCTTCTCTCTCTCTCTCTCTCTCAAAAAGGCTAGAAAGGGAAAAGAAAGCTATTTATATGGGACAAAATATCAAGTTTGTATTCGACTGAAAATAGTTTTCTGTAGATTGAAACCAACTGAAGTAAAAATGGTTCAAATATTTTTCTTTTCAATTCGACCGAAAATGAGTTTTCGGTCATTAAAACTTTTAATTCGACTTGATTTTTTATTTTTTCATTTTTTTTGCATTCGACCGAAAATTAGTTTTCATTCGAATTGAAACTTTTAATTCGATCAAAAACTTTAGAAACTCCAAGACTTCATTTTCTTCATTTTTCATTCGATCGAAAAAAATTTCAGAAACTCCAAAACACTACTTTATTAATAATATCAAAAGATCACAAACTCATTTACTTGAAATAATAACTACGAACAAAGAAAAAGAAAATTTTTGGGGTATTACACCAGAGGTGAGGATTTCTTTTCGAACCTAAAATTCATCAAATTTTCTTTGTATATGTTCTTTCGATTTATTTATGACTATTACTGAACTCTGAGATGCGTATTGATATTAGTATATTTTCCATTGAAACCCTCATATCGAGCCTTAATCACTTATTTAAAATTCATGTCGATGCTCATCTCTTATGCTTGTCGAGCATTAAATTACTCTGTTGATTCAGTGATTGCTGATCTTGCTCAAATGTTTGTCTTGAACATTGATAAATATCCTGGTTTTGAAATATGTTTTGTATGACATGGCTTAAGTAGTTTCGATCAATGATAATACTCCAGTGATTTGTATGTGTGCATGATATTTTATGATTCTGATACAGTTGAGCTTTGGCAAATTTGTTTGAGGATACTGGAAGCAAGATGCTGAAGTGTTATGTCTGATGTGCAAATTGGATATTGAATTGGTTTATCTAGTTATTCGGGCTACTAAGCTACGATCACTCTTCAAATGATTGTTTTGATAACTCGTTCAATGAGACTGAGTTGAAACTCTTCCCCATATTGTCCTTGAACTATCTATACTCATTTTAAAATTCTTCAAAAAATCATCATGGAATTGAATCTTAAACTATTTTGTAATTCGTTCTGTTGTTCCTTGAGCGACCTTTCTAAGCTCTCAAAAGCTCACCCTTGTTTGTTCCCCTCTACAAGTAATGAACACCAGTAAATTGCTCGGGCATGGGTTAGACCCTGAGTGAGATTCTGGGGTGCTCAACACTATCTTGAGTAGTAGGACCCCTTCATATGTCAGTACTATTGACTTGTTTCATAAAGAACTTAAGTTGAAGTTTGAAGATGCTTTTTTTATACTGTATACCTTGGAGAATTTGAGAAGATGTCTAATGGAAGCTCTGAAGTTTGTGTTAGAACATTGTCTGATGTTATGTGATGAAGTAGGTTAACGTTGCAGGAGTTCAGGGAAACGGAAATCTGAAGTCCCGGGTCGTTACCATAAAGAGGTATGGGAGGAAAGAAGGGAGTAGGGACAGAAAAGATGTAGACTTCAGGATCAAAATTGGAAAAAGTTGAAGAAAAAGATTTAAGAAGAGAGTAAATGAGAAGCAGTCCAGACTAAGTTCTAGAAAAAAAGAGATGATGAATGTAGATGATGTGGATTGAGGTATGAGGGTACGAATATGTTGAGGTAATTAAAGCATGTATTACATTGTAAGTAGGCCACAGAGCTAATGTTCAAGATAAATCAAGGGTCTGTTTCAATATTGTTAAAACCAGGGCACATTGTAAAGGTGTGCCTTAAACAAGGGTGATGGTCATTGAAGGTAAAAAATAATTATGAGTTTATGAGACTATGTATCAATTATCAGAAGTTGAACAAGTGACAATCAGGAGCAAATATCCATTGTCTTATATAGATGACATGTTGATTAGTTGCACGGTGCTAAGTGTTCTTTTTCTAAAATTGACCTTAGAACGGGTCATCATCAATTAAGAATACAAAAGGTTGATATTGTAAAGACTGTCTTTAGAACTAGAGATAGGCATTATAAGTTCTTGGTAATGCCATTTGGATTAACTAATGCCCTTATGGCATTTATAAATTTGATGGATCAAGTCTTTTGGAAGTATTTGATGATAATATCATCGCCTTATTAATAACCTCGTGAGTTGTTTTAAAAGCAAAGAAGAGCTTGCACAATATATGAGGCATGTTTTGTAAATCTTAAGAGAGCCAAGTTGTATGTCAAATTCAAAAAATGTGAATTTTGATTGGAAAATATGGATATATGGGGTTGATGCGGATGAATGTTAGGGGATCCAGGAAAATATGAAAAGGTGACAAATTAGGAATGTCCAACATCGGCGTTTGAGATTAGTAGCTTTCTGGGCTCAAGGGAAGCTAGCAGAGAGTCATTGAGGATTTGGATGAACTTGATATCGAATTTTGAGTAAGGAGGGAAAGAAGTAACAATTTCTTTCACATAAAAATATGACCAACCCTTCTTGATCTAATCAAGGAAACTTAAGATCAAAAGGTAAAGATGCTTGAGATCCAGCGTGGATTTGAAAGGAATGAAAAGGAAAATTGTTGATTGTGACAAGGATGACAGTTATGAATATGAAGGTCAAACCTTTGTTCTGCTTGATGATGAATTGAGAAAAAAAAATTATGAAGGGTACTCATAGTCCTAAGTACCAATTCACTTAGGGAGACGAAAATGTTCAGGGAGTTACGCCAAAATCATTGTTGGCCTAGTGTAAAGAGGGATATATCAAGATTTGTATCCTAGTGTTTAACATGCCAACAGGTAAAGGTGAACCATAAGAATATCGCCCAACAGTTGCAACCACTCCCTAAACCTGAGTGGAAATGAGAACACATTATTATGGATTATGTGTCAGGATTACCATGAACAATTAAAAGATACATATCTATCTAGGTTATAGTGGATAGGTTGTCTAAGACGACATGATTTATTCTTATCAGAAGGGTACTCTATTAAACAACTTGCCTGAATTTATATTAAAGAAGTGGTTGGTCGTTATGGATGGAGTACCAATAACCATTGTGTCCGACAGAGACGCATGTTTACCTCAATATTTTGGAAATGTTTTTAGGAAGAAATGCAAACAAAGTTAATCATGCTTACGACCTTTCACCCTCAGTCTAGTTCCTAATCAGATTGTACAATATAGATATTGGAAGATATGTTAATAGAATGCATTATTAATTTTCGCAGAGCATTGGTGGAACAGTTACCCTTAATCTACTTCTCCTATAATAATGGTTATTAGGCAAGCATTGAAAATGACTCTTTATGAAGTTTTTTATTGTTGGAAATGTTGCACACCCATTTGTTAGGATATAGTTCGGGGAACGAAAACTATTTCACACATAACTGTGCAAAGAAACAGAAGACAAAGTTAAGGGTGCTCGAGAGAGTCGTATTGTGCCGAATCGGTAGAAAAGTTATACTGATAAGAAGCATAGAACATTAGAGTTCGAGGTGCGTCACCTAGTGTTCTCAGAGTGTCACCGTGGAAAGGAATGATACTATTCAGAAAGCAGGGAAAGTTAAGTACGAGGTTCATCAGATCGTTTAACATCCTATCTAGGATTGAGACGGTAGCTTATAGGCTCGATTCACCTCCAGAGTTGAGCCAATTGCATAACCTTTTTAGGTCTTAATACTGAGGGAGTATTTTCCCTACACATGTAAGGTAGGTAGAACCGGTTAAAACTCGAGATACTCTCTCGTATCGGGATACATCCATAAAGTTTATTCATAAAGAGGAACAATGTATTATGTTCTAAAGTAATACTGGTGGTCAAGGTCATCCGGAGAAATCATGCGGTATAGGAAGCTACTTAGGAACCCTAAGCATTACTGTAGCAAAAGTATCATCTTTCTCTTTTTTTTATGGAATAAAATTGTCACTATTTCGACGATGAAATTTTATTGGTTTTTCGGGGGGGGGGGGAAGTAATACCCTTAATTAATCTAATTGAGAGTTAAATTAATGAAGGGCGATATGTTTATCAATAGCATTGTTTTTATCGATAATCAAGTCAATAGAATATATTGAGGGGCTAAAATTGGCTTTGGCCAAATTACAAATACGTGAAGTTTTGCAGTCAAAGTGTAATTATGAAAAGTTGAGGGACCATTTTGTTAAATTGTAAAAAATGGTTGATTAGTGGCAATATGTGTCATTTTGTGAGGAAGAATTAGGGAGGGGTAAACTCGGTGGAAGAAAAATAAAAGGGGAGAAGAAAACAAAGGCATGGATTACTAAGCCTTAAGTAAGGAGGATGTGGTGACTTCCTCGCCTAAGAATTGAATGGTCTTGTGACTATTCTATGAAGAGAAAAAAAGAGAGAGAAAAGAAACCCAGGGCAAGGAGAGGAAGAAGAAGGAAGGAAGAAAGGGCCAAAAAAATCAAAGGAGGAATTAGAGTTGGTAATTGTGGATTCATGTCTGTTTACTATGTGATTATGTGTGTAATAAAGGGTGGTTTTGGGTGTGTTAGTATCTTAATACAAGGGTAAAATAATGTGTTTGGGTTGTTCAAAAATTGTCATAAGGAAGAAGAGCAGGGGTTATTAGGGCTGTACAAGGAGAGATTGTGAGGGGTTACAAGGTAGCCATGAGGTGGTGATGGTAGTAAGGTGGGGTGAGGTGGGAAAAGGGGTGGTCGAGGTAGGGTAAGGCAGCAACGGGCTCCCCAAAATCAAAAGGACAGTGGGGGAGGAAAGGGGTTGTTATGTTGTGGCTGTTAAAGGCCAGTGAGGTGGGTCTTGGGCAGGGTGGTTGAGTTGTGGGGTAGGCATGCTGATCCGAGGTGAGTGCTAGTGAGGTGGGGTTGCTAAGAAGGGTGTTGTGAGGGTGAAGAGGCTGCCATTAGGCTAAAATAAGGAAGGGGGAGGGCTTCCCATAGGGTGTGAGGGAAATTTATGTGTGTGTGGCAGTGTGGGTGTTTGTCTGTGTAAATACACTACCTGTGTGTATGTGTGTGGAATAGGTGTGTAAGAAGTAGGTTTTGTGTGGGCGTGTGCGGCAGAAGGAGCAAGAAGGGTGTGAGTGCTGTGAAGGAAGAAGTTGAACAATTGACTAAAATGGGTGGTTTTGAGTAAATGAGCTAAAAAGTGTCGCTGAAGATCGTTAATTCCAAGCAGTCCGGTGTCCGAATTTTTAAAAGAATAATTCGGAGCAAAATCCAATAAAGTGAAAAAAGAAAAAACCCTAGTTATCTTTAAAATAGCAAACCACCACAAATTTTTGTGTAAAAATTTTATGAGGACCTAAAAATAATGAGATGATTCAATATCTGAAGTTTCGGGGTATTCTGACTGCTCCGTTAAATGTCGATTAGGAATTTTTGAACGAAAAATCCCTGAAGGGCTTTTCAGTCTGAAAAACCAAGGTAGTCCACTTAAAAAGATGTGTTAAATTTTTTTTTTGGATTTTTGTCGATCGATAGCTGCCATGGGGCATTACGGTAATTTACCTAGACTAGGGGATATTTTGGTAATTTTTTTATAAAATTTCTCGAAGGACTCTTTGGTCCAAAAATTACTGTAGTACATCTAAAAAGTCTTTTTAAAGCAATTTTGGGGTGTGGATGGTGTAATGACCATTAGAAGTATTTTGAAAATTTGTCATGTTAGAGTTAAATTTTTTAGGACGAGTGTAATTAAGAATCTAGAGTGACGGGATGCGAGAGAATGATGCTTTGAGGTTTTATTTTGTTCAAAAACTTATTTGAGGCAAGGGATTGTAACGTTTTTGTTGTGGTATGAGTTGCTTTCTTTAAACCTGAAAAGCAAAAGGAAATTGTTCGAGTTGATCAATCTTGTTTTGGAAGGGTTTATACGTTTTTGCCCTGGGAAAGGTATATTTCAAAATCTGAAGGTTTATGCTTCGTCAATTTTGGTTCATCTGTATTTGTTTGCATTTTATTTGTCCCCCTTTTGTCCTCGTTGAAAATATTGTTTACCCTTTCCATTTGTGCCCTGATGATGCATCTCTTTGAATTTGTACATTTGTGATCGTCAATTTAAGATTGACATTGACTATGTTGAACAACTTTCAAAATAGAGAGGGTCCTTTGGACACAAGTTTGTTATACTATAGAGCCGAAGCCTCCTCGCACGCTCCGAAGCACACGTTTGATATTTGTATGTTTAGTTCAACATTTGGGTCTTATGACCACCATAGTCACCGTATGTTTGTAACGTACCCAACATATAATTGAAATGTGTTTTTGGGTTAAACGCTTATTGACGTCTGCTTTGGTATTTGATATCAAAATATGGATTGCTCATTTTCATACCTTCGGGCTTGTTTTGATTCGCTTTATTTGCATCGTAGCCAATTGCTATCACTTGTTCGTCAAAGGTTTGGTTTTGTTTCGGACTACAAATTATTGTATTTGCTCCCCTTTTGTTTTCCACTTACTAGGCTATTGGAGCTCACCCCCTACTCGTTTGTTTTGTCCTTTAACACAGGTAGTGGACGTGATTTGGGGCGTGTCATGCTTGGGAAATTAGAGTATTGATCTTATGAGCCTTATTGAATAATGAAATTCTTTTGGGAACTTTACCCGGTTGGGGTAATTTGATAGAATTGTTATGTATAACTATTTGTCCGTTATGATTAGAAATTGTTTTGTAATAGAATATTCAGTGGAAGAAACACTTGAGATTGTGATAGCATTTGTTCAATGGATATATGTATATATTTATATATAAATCATTTTGGAGGATTTAGTTGTTCTGTTTACATTGTTATCATTTGAATGGTAATAATATATCCTGACGTGTGAATTGCAGTCGCGGCCCTCCCGATTTGGGGGCATGGCAGAAGTGGTATCAGAGCTTAGGTTTGAGATTCTATAGACTCCTAAGCTTAAGATATATGTGATTGGGATTACACCTTGAAAAGGTGGATTAAGTTTGGAGAATTTATTTCATATTAGAGCATAAGATTGAGATTTGACCATAAGTTTGGGATTTGGGTTGAGTACGCATTCGTAGAACGAATGTCAGTTGCCTTTGGAATTCAAATATTTTAAGTGTTAATTGAAGAGAATAATTGAAGGATAGGACTATGATCTTTGGATGTCTATGAGTAGCTCTATCAAATGGTGTTGGAAAAGGTTGTGATCTCAAGATACAAGTAATATGGTGACTGAGATTTTGTACGGAATCTGAAAGGAAGATTTGGCATTACTAGGATATATTTCCCATTTACTCATTTGTTTCGATATCGTTTTATGAGTATCTAAGTGTTGAACTTAGGAATTTGAAACATATCTATTTGTAGATACCTTTTATAGAACCCTGTGGCGACTTTTATGGTATTGGCGACCTCTATGGTATTATAATTCTTACCTCATCTATATTGATTACATATGTTTAAGATTTGACGTAATTTCTGGATATGAAACACTTTGTTGTTATCCTGCGGGTATGGATTGACTGTCTTCCAATAATACCAAGATGGATTGCTTTAGAAAAGAGGATGATTATGATCTTCTGACGAATAACTCTGAAAACTAGAAGCTATCTGTAAAGGCTGTGACTGACAGATATAAATAATGTGATAGTTTAAAGGCTTAAACTTTGGTGGATGCGCGATATATGTGGAATTAAGAATAATATATTTTTCTCTTAAATGAATTTGATGATAGATTGAGTAGCTTTGCTTTGAGGTATCGGGGTGCGCAGCGAAAGCGTGGTGGCCTTTGGTATGAAGAGTAAGTGCTTATTGATATTGGTTATTCATATTGACAAAGTCGATGTTGGATGCTTTGTATGTTATCAGATGGTTTTGATTTTGATGTCAGAATATATTGATCATTAGGTAATATCATGGTTTGGTAAGTGAATTGCATAGACATTAGTCATTGCAATTTTAGTTAAGCCTTGGATTTTGAATTTGTGATCTTTTGTAGTTGAAAAATATGGGCAAGAAGTTGAGGTCGATCTTGCCTTAGGAAATCGTGTGTTTGAAGTAATAAAATATTTTTGGAGTATAGAATCTTGGGATATTCAATGCTGGTGATTTGATCATGGATAACCACAGTTGAAAGTGTAATAGTGTGGGTGAAGCATTGGGCGGAAAGCGTACCAATAATTTAGTAACTTTAGTTATAAGTTACACTCAGTTGTCAGCGAAATGTTATTAAAGGCGTATTTAAATGGCTCTATTTGTAACTTTGTATGGGCGTAAATTTTGATATGAAGATTATAGAGTAAAAATCCTTTGTGATTAATGTGAAGATTGGTTCCTAGTTTTGGTGTACGTTGAAGTTAAGCGTGTCAATATTAGGCATTGTACCAAAACTATGGTTTGATGTGTTATCATAATGGCGCAACGTGAGCCTGTCGATATCGTATTGGTTTAGATGATTTGAATTTTGATTGGAGTAACTTAATTCAACATGTTTCATTTGTTAGCCAAGTATAAATACCTTGAGGAGCAATCTAAATATATTTTGGATAGTGATGGCAATGGAAGTTAAAGACTTAAGTTTGAATTTTGTAAAACACGTCATATGGAATGAGCAATTGCTTAGTACTTGGTACACCTCAGGCTTGAATGTAAGCGTGTTATCCAGGTTGTGTAAAGTATATGGTTTGGTATATTATCAGAATAGCTTAGTAGAGGCGTTATGTATTGGAGATTGATTTCATTTGTTGAATTTTGAATGTCGTAATTTTAGCTCAGTGCTTTTCGTAAGCTAGTTAAGCCATCCATGTTTCGAAGTTAGAATTTCAGTTATAGTATGAGGAGTGTGATGACTCATATTAGAAGGCAAGAAACTGCTTTTGATAATAAAGGAACGCCCAGTGGAGATTATAGACCACAAGGATTAGATTTTGCGCACAAAACCGTTAAGTTGGTTAAAGTGCTTTGGCATAACCATTCGGTGGAAGAAGCCCATGGGAACTCGAGGATGCTATGTGCGAAAAGCACCCTCAACTCTTTGACGTTTAAGGTACATTTTAATTCCGTGCACAAAATTATTTTAAGGGGGGGGGGGTTGAATTTAATACCCCAAAATTTTCTATCGTGTGTTAAAAAAACTTCTGAAGTTTTCAGTCGATGAACAGTAACTTTCAGTCTAATGAATAGTACTTTCCAGTCGATGAACAGTACTTTCGATCGAATGAATAGTATTTTCAGTCAAATTAAAACTATTTTTAGTTGAATTAAAACCATTTTAGATCGAATTAAATGTATTTTAGGTCTAATTAAAGGTGTTTTGAGTAAAAGTATTTTCGGTCGAATTAAAACTAGTTTTGGTCGACTTAAAAGTATTTTTGGTCGAATTAAAAGTATTTTCGGTCGAATTAAAAGTGTTTTGGGTAAAATTATTTTCGGTCGAATTAAAACTATTTTCAGTCAAATTAAAGGTGTTTTCGATCAAATTAATCTGCTTTGCTTCGAATGAAAACTTTTGTTGATTTAAGGAGGAATGGGGACTAAAGATCTCGGTCGAATGGAAATAGTTTTCGGTCGAAGGAATAGTTTTAGGTCGAATGAAACTTTAAGATTTGGGAAAGGCATTTTCGTGACTGAAGGTTTGAGTCGAATGAAACTTATGTTTGCTTCGAATGAATAGTGTAATTTTACCTTCATATAAATAGCCTCTTTATTTTCTTTCTAGCCCTTTTGTTCTGAGTTCCTTGCTCCCTTGCGGTGGAGAGCGAGAGAATAGAAGGCGTGGAAGGCTTCTTTTGCGCTAGAGTGGTGCTTTGAGGTTTTATTTTGTTCAAAAACTTATTTGAGGTAAGTGATTGTAACGTTTTTGCTGTGGTATGGGTTGCTTTCTTTAAACCTGAAAAGAAAAAGAAAATTGTTCAAGTTGATCAATCTTGTTTTGTAAGGGTTAATACGTTTTTGCTGTGGGAAAGGTATCTTTTGAAATCCAAAGGTTTATGCTTCGTCAATTTTGGTTCATCTATATTTGTTTGCATTTAATTTGTCCCACTTTTGCCCTCGTTGAGAATATTTTTTTCCTTTCCATTTGTGCCCTGATGATGCACCTCTTTGAATTTGTACATTTGTGACCGTCAATTTAGGGTTGACATTGACTATGTTGGACAACTCTCAAAATAGAGCGGGTCCTTTGGAAACATGTTTGTTATACTAGAGAGCCGAAGCCTCCTAGTAAGCTTCGAAGCACACGTTTGATATTTGTATGTTTGGTTCGATGTTTGGGTCTTATGACCACCATAGTCATCGTATGTTTGTAGCGTACCCGACATATAATTGAAATGTGTTTTGGGTTAAACGCTTAATGACGTTTGCTTTGGTATTTGATATCAAGATATGGATTGCTCATTTTCATACCTTCGGGCTTGTATTCGATTTGGGTTCTTTGGACCATTTAATGAACATTTCGCATATTTGATTTGCTTTATTTGCATCATAGCCAATTGCTATCACTTATTCGTCAAAGGTTTGGTTTTGTTTTGGACTACAAATCATCGTATTTGCTCTCTTTTTGTTTTCCACTTACTGGGCTATTCGAGCTCACTCCTTACTCGTATGTTTTGTCCTTTACCACAAGTAGTGGACGTAATTTGGAGCGTGGCATGCTTGGAAAATTAGAGTATTGATCTTATGAGCGTTATTGAATAATGAAATTCTTTTGGGAACTTTACCCGGTTGAGGTAATTTGATAGAATTTTTTTGTATAACTATTTGTCCTCTACGATTAGAAATTGTTTTGTAATAGAATATTCGATGGAAGAAACAGTTGAGATTGGGATAGCTTTGGTTCAATGGATATATGTATATATATAAATATCATTTTGGAGGATTTAGTTGCTCTGCTTATATTGTTATCATTTGAATGAAAATAGTATACGGGACGTGTGAATTGCAGTCGCGACCTTCCTGATTTGGGGCACAGCCCTGAACTCTCTTCCTTGGCAACCTCCAATAGCCCCCCCCCCCCCCCCAAGAGCCCCCTAAAAGCCCACCTTACTCCCTTTTCTTTTGATAATTCTTGGACCACCCACACCCATTACTTTCACTACAAGAAAAAGTGTTTTTACCGATGGATTTTTAGCTACGGAAGAAATTCCATTGCTAAAAATCACTTTTAGTGACGAAATAGACCGTCTCTAAACATCCGTCAGTAAAAACCCTTACCGAAAATTTAAGGTGGTATATAGTAATCTCAATCGTCATGTCAGTTGATCAAAGTTGGTTGAAAAGGACTAATGATGATGATTTTGAGGATCGCGTTGATTAATTTCTCGAGTTCGCTAATGCATATCCTGCACATGTTGACTTTAAGATATTAAGGTGTCCGTGCAATAAATGTGAGTTGTTGTATTGGAGAAGAAGAGTGGTTGTAAAATGGAATCTTCTCCAAGACGGTTTTATGGGTGGATACACAAGGTGGATGCAGCACGGGAATACGATAGTATTGTCATCTAACCCGGCTAGTCAAGCTGAAGTTAGGGAGGAGGCACAGTATGATTAGCGAGATATGATTATGGATGTTGGGAATGCTATTGTTAAATGGGGTGAGTACCGCGGCGATGATAGTCCCCAACAGTCAAAAGAGGGGGCTAATCAGTTTTATTATTTGTTGAGAGACGCGAAGGAGTTGTATAAACCGAACAAAGGTATAAACCGAAGAAAGGTATAAACCGAACATGGTGTCCAGTACGTGATCATTCAACGTATAAACCGAACAAAGGGAAGAAGAAAAACATTGCATGGAAGGTATTGTGGTATTTTTCCGTTACCCAAGGCTTCAGATGATGTACTACTTATAATACCCCGTACCCTCACCTAGAATACGGTTTACGGTGAATCTTCAAATTTTAGTTATTTCTTTAGTGACAATTGTGAAAATATACATTAATTGGGGTCTTTAGCAAAAATTATCACTAACGGTATTCATTGTGACTCTTAACGACCATTAATAAAGCTTTTAAGCTCGCAAGTTAATGAGGTGGGAAGAATGTAATGCCCTGAACGTTTCATTGGTAGATGAAAATTTTATTTTTAACCTTAATCTAAGACTATTGTGGCTTTTTAAAAGGAATGTGGGTGAGATGAGAGCACTAGCCAAGTGTGGGGGGTCTTTAGAATTATTTCAACCTAGGGCAACCATATATAAAGGAAGTCTTAAGAGGGCAGCCGTCCAAACAGACATGCCAGTCCTTGTTTCACTTCAAAAAGCAGAGAGAAGGGAGGGAAAAACCAAGCTAGGGCAAGGATAAATTCAAGGTAATGAAATTCTTAAACTCTTTCTTTAGTTTATCCATGAATTTCGATGTTATATATGTTTTTGTGGGTGCGTTTGAGAACAAAGCTGCTATAGAACAACATAAGAGTGAGTTAGGTTTTTTTTATCATATCTCCTTGATTTCAAATCCAATTTAGATGATTTTATACTTTTTGAAAGCTCATTGTGTCTTCTTCAACTTTTTCGTTTTGAGTTTTCTTAGAATCCCACGTTTGCTCATTAAAAAATGACTTTAAAGTCAATTCATTGTAGAAGTTTAGAATTTTTGGGTTCTTGCAGCCAATAGAAAATTAATTACTCATGCGATTTTTATAAAATTTATATTTACGGAAACCTTAGAATGTCTTTCTCAATGTTGTAGTTTTGAGTTTACTAAGGTTCATAGTATTTAAACTCCAAAATAATCATTTAACAAAACTTGTCTGTACAGAGATGTGCTGTTTTGATCAGCCACTTCGATTTACTGTAAATAAGTCACTACTCATTGGATTCTTGTGAACCTTATATTTCTAAAAACCTTAAAAAGTCTACTTTAATTTTGTAGTTTTGAGCTTTCTAAGATTCATTGTGTCTCAGCCTCAAAATTGTCAATAAACAAAAGTAGGGTTTGCCAAAAAATGCTGTTTCTAGAATTATATATCAATCCATTGCCTAAGACTTTTTAAGCCATTTTTGAACATATTTGGGCAATGTACGAAACTGAAACTCCCCTTATTTTTGTGAAACCTTAGATGTAGAGAGTTATGGGATTTTTCTGGGCATCAAAAAGGACTAAAATGATGTTAAGTTGAAAATAGGCTTTTGAATTGTTTGATATAGTAAACAAAATTATTTTTAGCCAAACATTTTACAGTGGTCTAACACACTAAGATACTAAGATGCTTGAGTGTTTGAAATTTCGTGGCATTTCGGTACCGCTTGAATATATTTTAAATTAGAACCTTAGCACTAAAACTAAGAAGCGGTTTAGGGCTCTGAGATAAAAATTCTTTGGAAGGCCATTATAGTCCATAAGAACCCACCTAGCTATTTAAAAGATTCTTTTGGGTTATATCTAGGTGGTAATAGTACGTTAGGCATCGAGGATAAATAGGTAATTTTATAGAAGTTGAGGGGCAGTTTGGTAATTTTACTCACTTGAGATAAACTAAATACTTAGGCATGCTCGAGCGATAATGAATGACATCCTTGTGGTTTGTTATTTAGGTTTTGATAGACAAGAGATAGGACCTGCTTTTGAACTAGCTCAAGAAACAGTTACTGAGGGAGGAAAGTACCATGCCATATTCCTCGTTATACCTTACTTAAAAATGTTATATATTCTATACACGTTCGTAGTAAAAATGAAAGCTTTGAAAATCTTTTACTACACTATGTTCGTGATAAATCGTTTAATGAAAACTAAAATGAAATACCATGGAATTGTTGTGTGAGTAACTGAATCGTGCTCGGTACATGTGGAATAAGATGATAGTTTGACTGTGTTACTGTGCCCATATCCACGGGGGAAGTGGATTTTGGGTCCTGGTCAACGGGGCCATGCGTTGACGCACAGTACTGTTGCACCGTGGTTTGCCCTTGTGTCCAAATTTTGCTATCCCGAGTAGAAGAGGGATATTGGGTCCTAGTCAGTGGGACCATACGCTGACCGCAGTATACCATGTTATAATTAACTATGACAGTTTCTTGATGAATCTTTTCGTTGATTATATTCTATTTCAAGAATTCTTTTGCTGCAAGTACATATATGTACGTAGATATGTTAAGTTAAATTATATTTTGGTGACATTGAATTCCAAATTTTGAAAAGGAAACCATGGCATGTTTGAAATCCACAAATCCTTTTAGAGATATGGCATGTGTATTCACTGGACCCCCAGCTCACCCCTTTTTGTAAATGTTTTCAGGGTATCACCTATGTGAACCTGAGTACTATGAGGGTAATGAGAATGAAGCCGGAGGAGATGCTCATTAGAAAGTTGATTTAAGTTTCGTGAAAAATTACAGAACTACTGGTTTATTTCTAGAATTTTTTATAGTTTAAATCCATGAGGTTTCTTTTAAATAAATTATATCAGTCATTATGGAGGAATTCAGTAGAGATAATTTTTGAAAGATATGTAAGGACCTCTTTAGAATTCACATTATGGTATTAGTTAATGCATGACTTTACAATTGTGGACAGGTTTAAATAAGGCCTGTCAAAACCCAAAATAGTTGTTTGAATGGGTCTGCGGCTTGTCATGGATCTAGCTCACAGGTCTACCCGTGGGTTCGGGTCGTGACAAAAATGGTATCAGAGCATTACGTTCTTGGGATATTAGAGTTTAAGTAATGATTTTGCTAGTTAGGTTATAGAACCCTAAGTGATGATCCAAATTTTATTGGTGAAGTTTCTTTAGGTTACTATTGGTGATTGACTTATGTTTCGAAGGTTGTTGATATCATTTGGAAGACTCATTTTCATTGGGTGAAGCTGGAGAGATATGCTTCTAGTTGCCATAACCTAATCAAGGTTGTAGAACAACATTAACATAATAGCTAGATAGAGATAATGTATGGCTATGGTTTCTTGAAGTTATTAAAGCTTGTGGCTTGTAACTCGAAGCTCTTAGTTCGTAGCTCTTAGTTTCGACCTTAAGAGCGCTAAGTGAAAATTTTTCTGTTATAGTGAGGTTTCTGAGTTTATAAGTTTTTGAAACAAGTTTTCGTAGAATAGTAGTACTTTGAATTGAAATAAGCATTTGGGACGAGCAAAATTTTGTCTGAGAGCATAGAGCCGCTGGGTTGACTTTGCTGTGAATGCACACGAGAATTTGGCTTTGGATCATATATCTTCATTTCACTAGGTACAAGTTATGTGCATATATTGGAGATGAATTGAGGTTATGAGTAATAATGTTTTGAGAGTGCATTTTGGGCTTTAGCTATAGCCCAGGATCCTACATTGATTGGCGTGCATGACTTTATCTGACTACGAGGTGTGAACTACCATAGAATAAAAGGATGTAATTGAGGACTAGAAATAGTTGCTCACCATCTTTGACATGATTAAGTATTTTATCCTTTTAGAGCAAAAAAAAAAAGGAATGCAATTTATGTCTATAGAATGATTACGATTTGAGCCATGAAGTTAAGAGTGTATATTTTTTTATGTGAAATATTTGAGGACTATAGAGAGGTGAAGGGGTGTTTTAAAGTTGGCGACTAGAGGAGTATAAGTGGCGATCTAATATGTTCGAGCAATGCATTCAATTTCACATGAAAATTTTAACGATTAGATTTTTATAAACAATTGTGGTGCGGTGTTGAGAGGTATATGATTCTGTAGACTCATGACTAGGCTGATAAGAGTCATAGTTAGAACTCAAGGTGGGATCCTTTAGAGTGAAAGCCGTATGAGATAATTACTCAGTAACTTAGTACGCCATAGGCTTGAAGTTAAGCTTATTAAGTAGATTGTGCGAAAAGCACAGCTTGGCATGTTTTCTAAAAAGCATAACGGAAGCATGATAATTATAAAGTTATTCAATTGGTTGAGTTTGAAGTGGAGTAAATATAGTTCACTAGGTTGTGAAACGACATTAGCTGGAATATGGAATCCTAGGTTATAATCTGAAATGTCACAACATAGTGAAATGCTTGAAATTGTTATAAATTTTATTGAAGCTACTGTTGATGTTCTCGACTCGTAATTTGGAGGTTATGTGTAAGATTCGATTGACCACTCCGTTTGGGAGTTATGTAGTGAAAGAGTAATGCTTCGATATTATAAGGTATATTATCAGAGTGGCACAGTGGAAGCATGATGGATTAGAGATTGATTTGTTGTGTGGTACGTATGCATTTAATTTGGAACGGAGAAATTTAATTAAGTGAGTTCCATACTAGAGCTAAGTCATAAGTATTTAGAACATGATTAATAATCATGTCGGTTGAATTATGGAATCCGAGGTTATAATCAAAATTTCTTAGCATTGTGAAATATTTGACATTAATCGTCATGGGACGTTGGTTAGACCTTACAGTATAACGATAATTTAATGGTACAAATGGAGATAGATTAAAAAGTAGAGTTATACTTACACAGAGGTGGAACCTGTGATTCCTTGAAGTAATATTGATCGGTGGGTCAAGTGTGATGAATGCAATTTATACTTCGAGGACTTTCGTACATATACTTTGTAAAGTGCTCGAAACTTTATTTGGGTTGTTTAAATACATGAAGAAAGATTATGGTGTATGTTGATGGATATTGAGATCAGGAATGGTTATGAGGAAACCCAATTTCGAGGACGAAATTGTTTTTTAGAGGAAGATAATGTAATACCCCACACCCGCACCTAGAATACGGTTTACGTTGAATCTTAGAATTTTAGCTATTTCTTTAGTGACAATTGTGAAAATATACATTAATTAGGGTCTTTAGCAACGATTATCACCAATGGTATTGATTGTGACCTTTAGCGACAATTAATAATGCTTTTAAGCTCGCAAGTTAATGAGGTGGGATGAATGTAATGTCCTGAACGTTTCATTGGCAGATGAAAATTTTATTTTAAACCTTAATCTAAGACTATTGTGGCTTTTTAAAAGCAATGTGGGTGAGATGAGAACACGAGCCAAGTGTGGGGGGTCTTTAGAATTATTTCAACCTAGGGCAACCATATATAAAGGAAATCTTAAGAGGGCAGCCGTCCTAGTAGATCTGCTAGCCCTTGTTTCACGTGAAAAAGGAGAGAGAAGGGAAGGAAAAACCAAGCTAGGGCAAGGAGAAATTCAAGATAATGAAATCCCTAAACTCTTTCTTTAGTTTATCCATGAATTTGGATGTTATATATGTTTTTGTTGTGAAATTGGTAGCTTTTATGGGTGTGATTGAGAAGAAGGCTGCTATAGAGCAACATAAGAGTGAGTTAGGGTTTTTATTGTATCTCCTTGATTTCAAATCCAATTGAGATAATTTTACACTTTCTAAAGACCTCATTGTGTCTTCTTCAACTTTGTAGTTTTGAGTTTTCTTAGAATCCCACGTTTGTACATTAAAAAAAGTCCTAAAGTCAATTCATTGTAGAAGTTCAGAATTTTTGGGTTCTAATAGCCACTCTGATTTATCATAGAAAATTAATTACTCATGGGTTTTTGGTTAAATTTATATTTCTAGAAACATCAGAAAGTCCTCCTCAATGTTTTAGCTTTGAGTTTTCTAAGATTCGTACTATTTAAACTCCAAAATAATCATTTAACAAAACTGGTTTGCACAGAGATGTGCTGTTTTGATCAGCCACTTTGATTTATTATAGAGATGTCACTACTCATTGGATTTTTGTGAACCTTAAAAAGTATACTTTAACTTTTTAGTTTTGAGCTTTCTAAGATTAATCATGTTTCAGCCTCAAAATTGTCAATCTCAAAAACTAGGGTTTGTCAAAAAGTGTTATTTCTAGAATTATGTATCGGTCCATTGCCTAAGAATTTTAACATATTTGGGCAAAGCACAAAACTAGAACTCCTCTTATTTTTGTGAAACCTTCGATGTAGAAATTTATGAGATTTTTCTGGGCATGAAAGAGGACTAAAATGATGTTAATTTGAAAATAGGCTTTTGAATTGTTTGATATAGTAAACAAAATTATTTTTAGCCAAAAATTTTATAGTGTTCTAAACACACTATGATGCTTGTGCTTTGAATTTCGTGGCATTTCGGTACTGCTTGAATATATTTTAAAATAGGAATCTTAGAGCTTAAAGTAACTAGCAGTTTAGGGCTCCGAGCGAAAAATTATCTAGAAGGTCATTATTGTCCAAAAAAAAACCCATTTAGCTTTTTAAAAGATTCTTTTGGGTTATATCTAGGTGGTAATAGTACATTAGGCATCGCGAACAAATACGTAATTTTACAGAAATCGAGGGGCGGTTTGATAATTTTACTCACTTGAGAGAAACATAATACTTAGGCATGTTTGAGCGGCAATGAATGACATCCATGTGGTTTGTTATTTAGGTTTTGATAGATAAGAGATAAAGCCGGCTTTTGAAGGAGCTCAAGAAATAGTTAGTGAGCAAGGTAAGTACCCTGCCATATTCCTCTTTATACCTTACTTGAAAATGTTATATATTATATACATGTTCTCAGTAAAAATGAAAGCTTTGAAAATCTTTTACTGCACTATGTTCGTGTTAAATCGTTTAATGAAAACTGAAATGAAATGCCATGGAATTGTTGAGTGAGTAACTGAATTGTGCTCGGTACATGTGGAATGAGATGAGTTTGACTGTGTTATTGCGTCCCATATCCACAGGAGAAAGTGGATTCCGGGTACTGGTCAACGGGACCATACGTTGACGCACAGTATTGTTGCACCGTGGTTTGGCCTTGCGTCCACATTTTGTTATCCCGGGTGGAGGAGGGATTTTGGGTTCTAGTCACTGGGACCATACGCAGACCGCAGTATACCATGTTATAATTAACTGTGACAGTTTCTTGATGAATCTTTTGGTTGATTGTATTCTATTTTGAGAATTCTTTTGCTACAAATACATATATGTACGTAGATATGTTAAGTTAAATTCTGATTTGGTGACATTGAAGTCCGGATTTGGAAAAGGAAAACCACGGCATGTTTGAAATCCTCAAATCTATTTTAGGGATATGGCATGTGTATTTACTGGGCCCCAGCTCACCCTTTTTTGTAAATGTTTTGAGGTGATCACCTACATGAACCTGAGTACTATGAGGGTAATGAGAATGAAGCCACATGAGATGCTCGTTAGAAAGTTGATTTAAGTTCTGTAAAAAATTGTAAAACTGCTGGTTTATTTCTAGAATATTTTGTAGCTTAAATCCATGAGGTTTCTTTTAAATAAATAATATCAGTCATTATGGAGGAATTCAGTAGAGATAATCTCGGAAAGATCTGTAAAGACCTCTTTAGAAGTCACATTATGATGTTAGTTAATGCATGACTCTACAATTGTGGACATGTTTAAATAAGGCATGGCATAACCCAAAATAGTTGTCTAAATGGGTCTGCGGTGGGTCATGGATCTAGCTCACGGGTCTACCCGTGGGTTCAGGTCGTGACACTACTCCTCCAATCTGGTTGAAAATATGAGGGCTCACTCTGAGACTCGTAGCAACGACGTCGATGTGCTGACACACCCAATTGATGGAGAGCCATGGAAGGAGTTTGACTGCAAGCATCCAAGCTTTGCTCAGGAAGTTTGGAATGTTAGACTTGGTTTGGCAACCGATGGGTTCAACCCTTGTAGGCAGTCTAGCATGCCTTACTCCACATGGCGTGTTATTATTGTCCCTTAGAGCCTTCCACTAGGCATGTGCATAAAGAATCCATACATGTTGTTCATACCCTATTCTGGTCGCACCCCAAGACCCGCCAAGGGACCCACTTTGCACGACACATCACCCAGTCAGCGGTCAACTTTTCAACGCTCGAGGGCCGGTCAAAGCAACGCATGCTCAAGTCACGTGAACCATTCGTGAAGCGACTTCGGCGTGCCTTCCACCCCAAGGGGTCGGCCTCCCTCTAGGTTCGGCCTCCCCCAAGGGGGTCGGCCACCCTCGGGGGTCGGCCTCCCCAAGGGGGTCGGCCACCCTGGGGGGTCGGCCACCCCGAGGGGTCGGCCTCCCTCTAGGGTCGGCCTCCCCCAAGGGGTCGGCCACCCTCGAGGGGTCGGCCTCCCTCTAGGGTCGGCCTCCCCCAAGGGGTCGACCACCCTCGGGGGGTCGGCCTCCCTCTAGGCTCGGCCTCCCCCAAGCGTCGGCCTCCCTTGGGGGTCGGCCACCCCATGGGGGTCGGCCACCTGCCTTGAACACCGACGCCGTCACCTTTGACCCCACCCCACTGTCACGACGACCGTCGCTCGCGGCCGCACTCCGCCATAGTCGCGACAACCGTCGCTCTCGGCCGTGCCCCTTCGTCGCGATGACCGTCGCCCGTAGTCTCGATGACCGTCACTTGTGGCCGCTCTGTCGCCATGACAACCGTCGCTCACGGTCGCGCGCCATCCGCGCAACGACCCTCGTCGCTCGGAGATCACTCTGCGACCCTCGTCGCCCGCACTCAACCGCGCCCCATGCGCTGCAATCATGTTATATGCTTACGGGATAGGCTACTCCTCCAGGACACTATCTCCGCCAGGGTGCCTGCGTGACTAGCCTACGTGCTCTGGCACTGGGGGCTCGCGTCGGCACCCCTAAGGACTATGACCCCCGGGTCACTCGGAGACGGGAGCAGGTCTTCGGAAGGGCATCTTGCCTAGTCCACCTGGCAGCTGGGCGTCGGGTCTTCCCCGCCGCTGCCAGACCTGTGGGATTCAGTAAGGGCTTGGACTGGAGGCTGGGGCAACGGGCTACTCTGACCATGCTACCGCGGCATGATCAGTCTCCTCAGACAGGCAGAGAGGTGTTGCAAGGGCAGGGCAGCACGAACTTAGGAACCGGCAGTCCAACGAAGGGTCAGTGCGTTGGCCCCCTGGTGACGTGTCGTTCCCAGGGGGCGACACATGTCAACTTATGACACATGCACATTTTTGCCTATAAATAGTGGACTTTGGAGCTTTTTCAAGGATCTTATTCTCATTTGGACTTTTCACTTTCTCTCTCTAAAGGAAACATTCTCTCTGGAATTCTAGTGAGAGAAATATACTTGAACTCCCGTCTACGGACCCTGGACGCCATACCCTCAACACGGACTGCAGACTGTCGGTCCTGTTCATCGTCACCTTGCCTGCGCAGCACTGCCACCCCTCACGACCTGTCTGGGGAGCCTTGTCCTCGGCCCTTGCGCCGTCCTTGCTGTCTCCCACGTTGCCTACCTGGAAGCCAACTCATACCGCATCCTTTGTGGCACCTCCACGTATCATCGAACCATTCCCGGCACCATCACATGTTTTTGTCGTTGCTTATTCCGGGGACGAAGAGTCCCAGTAAGGACATCGATGTGTATTTAAGGCCATTAATTGATAAGCTGAAATAGCTATGCGATCATGGAGCCGAAACTTATGATGCATCCTATAAATAAAACTTTCAGATGAGGGCTGCATTGATGTAGATTATACACGATTTTCCTACATTGGAAATAACGTATGAGTGGAGCACACATGGAAAGTTAGCGTGCCCTACTTGTATGGGCGTGAATGCCGATCATACGTTAAAGCACGACGAGAAGCCCTAGTGGTTCGGTTATCACCGAAAGATTTTGCCACCAAACCATCAGTTCTGTATGTGGAAGAATAAATTCGACGGAACATTGAGCGTGAGGTTGCCACCCTGGACTACCCATGTGGTGAAGAAGTGCTCTTGTACCTAGAGGCATTTGATACTAACATACCATACGGCAGGGGTGTGCCGGATCAGAAGATTCCAGGATACGGGAAAGAGCACAACTGGAGGAAACAACGTATTTTTTGGGAGTTAGCCTACCGGTGGACACTCTGTAATGCCTGGAACATTTTCTATATTATAATCATTTTTCGGGCCAAAATAACATTGGTATATTATTTTTGAGCAGCTTATAGCGACAAAGTTGGGGACAATTTAAAATCATGAGTTATAATTTAACGATATCAAATATTATTGATATTAATGGAGGTCTTAAGCGACAATTAGTGTTAACGGCATTTTTCAAAAAATTAGCGACAAATTATTTTCAATATCGGTGCGGTTATTATTAGCGACGATTTGTGAAACGAGATAGTGTAACAACCCGTTAGCAATTTTTGTAGCGCATAAATTGTCGTACATTTTTATTTTAGACCATGTCACGGTAATAAAGTCCGGGCATGAAAAATTTAGAGACAAAATGAATAGTGCAAAGGGGTTTTGTGATAATTCTCAAGTTAGGGTTTCCATTGTATATATATACACTTTGTAGAGAGCAACCGACCCTAGCTAGCCTTCCCTCATTATTTTTTTATCCACGATAGAGAGATAGAGAGAGCAATCATGAAGAAAGTTTCTGACGAAGTTGTCTCGGTAAGTGGATTTTAGATTATGATTTATGTGTATATATGCATGTAAATTTGCTAAGTTCATAAATGGGTTGCAGTAATTACAGTTGCTATAATTGCAGTTGCAGTGTGGCTGCTATGAGAGAAGGAGCGGCTGAGGTAGCCGTAGAACACCGGAAAATGGGTAATGGGTTATGCGTGTTGCATGATGTTTGTAGTGTGTGTAACATATGTGTGAAAATGGGGGGATGCGTGAGTTTTGGTTGTGTACTGTGTGTGTTTTAATGGGTGTGGATGGTTGATGCCTATGTGTAAGGGCATGGAGAAGGGGAGAGGCTACCTTGGGCAGCATGTATGTGTGGGATGAATGTGTGTGTGCGTAAGTGAGAAAGGGGAAGTGATGGTGCAGTGTGTGCGAAGACGTCGTGCGCTGTGTGCGAAAAAGGGACGAAGGGAAGGGGATAGCCATGAAGGTGCTGCCATGGCTGTGTTTGTACGGCTGCCATGGTTGGTTACAAGCATATTTGAGTGCATCCAAGAGAGAGACAAAGGACCTACTGCTGGGCAGATTTAGTGTGCACTGTACGTGGGTCTTGTGTAGGGAGTATAGTGGTAAAAGGGAAGGGAAATGTGGGCTGCCGAGTGTGTGAAAAGTGTGTTTTGTTTGGACCGTGTGAGCATGGTGTAGACAGCAGTGGGCTGCTGTGTTTGCAACCTTGAGGTGTATACATGTGTGTTGAGTTTTCGTAGTTTGTGCGGGAATGTAGGGGAATGGGGAAACTATGAATTTATGGGTGCAAATTGCAGTGCAAATGTACTAGTTTAGGAAGAAGATGGAGCAAGTGTAGTGGGTGTTAGAGTGAAAATCTAGTGTTTACAAATGAGTGTTAGGAGTGCAAGTGAGTGTGATAGGGTGCACTGTGTGTGTGAGAGAATGGAGAGGGAGAAGACCCACTGCCATGAGGTAGTGGGTGTGAAAAAGAAATGAGATTTTGTTAATATGTATACATGTGTGGGTGCGGTGTTTAGAGATGCAGGTATGGCTGTGTGAAGTTGTTGTGTGGGTGAGTTTTGCATGTGAAGTAGTTTCGGGTGAAAGATTATGTGTTATGAAGGAGAAGAGACACATGGAGAAGGAGGGAAAAACTTTGTTTAAAAACCTAAGTTAGAAGCGTCGCTAAAGGTAATCTTTATTTAGTACTTTCTTTACAAATTTTTAAGATATAGTTACAAATTTATTTGGACAAAACTCAAAGAATAACTTATATTAATTTTGCAAGGTCTACACATAGTAAAAATTTTAGATTTTTCGAAGCTTGGGAAGAATGCTAACTAATTTTATTCGTGAAAGGGATTTCATTGTATTTTAGGATAGTAAATTAAGTTATTAAATTCTGAAACTCCAACAATAATCTTACGTAGCCAAGATAAAATAGTTTCTAAATTTTCGAAAGGTTTGAAAGTCGTTTGCTATTTTTAGCACCGTTAGCAGCGCAACGCTCGATCGACAATCGCGTAACGCACTATAATTACAACAGTTTACTAAACAATTTGTTTATACTATTTCTGGATAGATTTAGGCAAACTATAAAACTAAAACTTCAATAATTTTTGAGAAACCTTCGACGTGGAATTTTCTCAGATTTTTCTGGGCATGGGAAGTGTCTCAAACAATTTTAATTTTAAAACAAGCTTTTGAATTATTTAACATAGTAAACAAGATTATTCTGAGCCTAGACTTTTACACTGATCTAAAATCACTGTGACGCTTGAGTGTCTCGAAGCCTCAAGTGTTCGAAGCCTCAAGAAGGAAATAGAGGAGTGCAGCCTCAGCGGTGGAATGAACAAAGTCAAGGACCAGAAATAGAGCGCCACCACAACAAATAAATGAACCAAGGTGGAACGTTTAAAGGAATCCGACAACTGGGAGGGGTGGACAAATTGGAGCACCAAAATATAACAGATGCCAACGCTTCATTCCAGAGCAACCATGTCGGTGGGGGACGAACATATGTTTTAAATGTGGGCAAAAGGGGCACCTAGCTAGGAATTGTTCGAGGGCTTGACATCAAAATCAGGTAAAGAATGATGCAACAAAGCCTAGAAGAACGGCGAGAGCTTTTGCTATGACTCGGCAGGATGCACAAACTTCAGACTCGGTCGTTACTCAGCAGGATGCACAAGAATGGATCCAGGAGTGGGATGATCACAAAGCTGCATCAACCCCGGTGGCTCTCGCATCGTCATTGCCTGTTGATGAAGAGGCACACAGTTCCCACATCCAACAGGCGGGGGCCCAGCCGCAGTCGCTACCCCTGCCCAGCCCAGTCCCAGTCCCAGTCCCAGCCGCTGGCCTAGACATGAGCTGATTCCTCCCACACGCCCACTAGTTCTCCTTCTTTTGTGGGCTCTACCTCAGGTATATTTGATAACAACGTTTGGTCATAATGCTAGACTGGTATTTAAATTATATTTGATCTATATTAATGTTGATGTTTTACAGGATCTCGATGAGGCCATGGACTGACACACAGGGTGCGTATCGGCCCCCAGCATAAATAGAGAGTTTCTCTCACCCAGGAAGGCCAAGAAGTAAAAAAATTACGTAAAGCAGTACTTATAATCTTCAATTCCGATATTTATTATTGTCCACTTATTTGATGTTTTCAATGGTTGTTTCTTTATCAGGATCCTACAGACTCCGGTGAAGACGAAGATTGGTGTCCTTATGAAGAACCGATTCTTTGAGCTACTGCTATACTGGAAGGATTGGGATGCCACGACGAAGGAGTCCTTATGGGAGGAGTGGCTAGTATGCTTTTTAGCCATTTATGTTAGTCATTATTTGTTTAATTAGAACATAATTTTAAATTAATCATATTGATTATGTAATTGGATGCCCTGTAGAAAGTGTTCGAGTTTGAGTCGCCTGAGCAACAGGCATTGGGGCGGCAGGCTTTTTTTTCCTACATTAACCAATATTACCGACGATGGCTGCACGACACGGGAGATGGCGACGAAAATGATGTCCAAGGGTGCCCCGATGGAAGAAATTTTCCCCTCATTGGATATCTCCAACTGCATAGGGAGAGATGGTTGATAAGTGGAGGATTGATACATCCTGGGATGCCAAGAGTAAGATTGGGAGCGAGAATAGACAGGACAAAGATCCCATGCACATCGGGGGTCTATGGCTCACGACGTCCTCTAACACAAGAATGCGAGTAAGCCCTCGAACCTGGCACTAGATGAGGTTTGTGCTCTAATGTACACTCAGACGCACGTAACAAAGAAGGATAAGGATGATCAACACTAGGCGGGGGACTCTGTTTCAGATATTTTCTGGTAGATCAATGTAAGTTACGAATTAATTTGTTTCGTTTGTTAAATTTTTCCCTTTGTATTTGATGTTTGTCGCCTCAATGCTTTGAATGTCAACTCACTATTTTGTAGGACTTGTACCAGCATATCAGGGGTCTGGGCAGCAGTTTGGACAGCCATCAGCATCCACAAGTGCGGGCACGAGTACTGGGAGATTGAAGCGATAGTTGGATACACCGGGGTCCTCAATAGGCCGAAAGGCCGTGTACAAGGCCTCCCCGGTACGACTGCACGTGTCTTGATAAGAGTGTCCCCATACCACAT
Organism: Escallonia herrerae; assembly: GCA_033070095.1. NCBI lineage: Eukaryota > Viridiplantae > Streptophyta > Magnoliopsida > Escalloniales > Escalloniaceae > Escallonia > Escallonia herrerae. The sequence goes on from JAVXUP010000229.1 coordinate 316,325, forward strand.
GGCCCCTCCACAGACACAGACATCGACCGTGGGGCGACCGTCATTACAAGAAGACAAGATCTGTCGCATTGCTACGGAGGTGTATAGGATGATCACGAAAAATAATCAGGTACAAACACAATATACATTGAGTAAACACTTTATACGATTGCTATCAAGATTAATGTGTCCGTGCCTTTACGTGCAAGGCAATGCTGCAGGACATGCCAAGCTAGATCCGCCTCCTAGTGCCTCCGTGGATGAGGACGATCAGCAGGCTCTAGATCCGGGACTCGCTGACCCCTAATCAGGCCTTCCCTGGCCTACTAACTGTTTGTATCCCTCTCCCGTGCCCCCCACCCCCTACCCGACTTGTACTCTCCTCCCTTCCCCTACTCTATTATCCTCTGCTCCCATGACCTCCTGAACTTTGTATACATTTTATTTTTTGATTGATATTGAATTCATTCTTTATACATATGTGTTGTGTCTGTTTTAAGGTTAAATAATTGTTGATGGATCAAGAATTATTTAACCCTAATGTGCATTGAGAATTATTTGTTGCACTAAGATTGTGTTGTGGAGAATTTGTAATTACAGGTTTGGGTAGTAAAAAAATAAAAATATATTTTAAAAATTAGTTTGACTTTTAGCGACGGATTTTTTTCGTCTCTAAAAAGTCTCGCTAGAAAATAAATGATTCTTTAGCGACAGAAGTTTTGTCGTTGAATCGCTAAATCAAAAAAAATTTAGTGCCCTCAAAACTTTTGACAATGCATTGTTCCGTTGCTAAATATTTTACGCAATAAATTATTTTCAAAAAAAATAATTAAAATACAAAAATACAATTAGCGACGGAATATCTGTTGCTAATTGTATTTGTACGTCCATCGTTCAAGGTCGACTTTAGGCGATGGATTTTAAAATTCTGTCGCCAAAACTTTAAGAGATGGGGTTGTAGGCAACGAACTTTTAGAGATAACGTGTCCGTCTCTAAAAGTCTTTGGAGACTGATATTGGACTTTTTGTGACAGATTTTCCATTGCTAAAAGCCATTTTTCTAGTAGTGAGAAAGCTCATTTGCATCTATCAGAGATAAGCCATACTTAGGTGTGTTGTGGTCAGCATACAAGCTCCCCTGACTAGGGCACAAAATCACTTCTTTACCTGGAATAAATAATTGTATATATGCAAGGGCGAACCACAAGCAACAATAATGTGCATCAATGTACAAGCCCCATTGACCAGGGCCCGAGATCCAAAATTTTCCCGTTGGATATGGGGCACAGTAACAAAGTCAAGTTTACTATCTGATTCAACATGTACCGAATTTAAATCATCTACTCACATAATAGATCATGGTATTTTTAACTCAAAATTTCATCAGATTATTTAACATGAAAACATATGCAATACAAGAATTTCAAAAAGACTTTCATTTAATCAAATCATGTATATATTTATATATTTTTCAAGTAGAGTATACATAGGAACATGGCAGGAATACTTGGATAACTAAGCAGTTCTAGTTCTTGTTCCCAAGCCTGACCTAGCTCTTGTCTATATGAAAGAACACGGCAGGAGCATTTTGAAATGTTTGGTGCAAGTGAGTTGTTTTAGTATTTGATGTTATTGTGAATATTGAACAGTTTGAAAGCTATCGAAAGGCGTTTGAGGATAGTTTGATGAGTGATTGTGTTTGCGATGAACCAAAAGATCCTTTTGGTTTATTCAACTGATGTGACCCATATCCAACGGGGGAAGTTAGATTTCAGGCTTTGGTCAACGGGGCTTGTACATTGATGCACAGTATTGTTGCTTGTGGTTCACCCTTGCGGCCACATAATTGTTTATCATGGGTGTAGGAGGGATTTTGGGCCCTAGTCAGGGGGCTTGTACGCTGATCGCAACATATCGTTTAAGCGGATGTGGGATGTAACTATTTGTCGTGAGGAATGTAATATCCCAAACTTCGGGAGTCGGATAAATAATCATCTGGGCTCCGAAAAATTAAACGGGCGTTAAAATTGAGCAATGCTCGGGTATTGGTAGTGTGTAGAGCTTAAGTTAATTTTGGGGTAAAAACATAATTTTTGAAAATTTGGGGGCATTTTTGTAATTTTAGAAAAATAGAGGGCTATTTTGGAAATTGTGAAAAATTTGTACTTAAGTGTCAAAATCTTAGAAATCAGATTATGTGGAGTTGCCACCTCTCTCTCTCTCTCTTTGATGATGACTAGTTTGGATTTAATATAAGATAAGGACAAATGTTATAAAAGGAAATGAAAGAAACAAAAGAACAAGGAAAAAAAAAAGAGAAACAAAAGTGATTTTGGGAAGAACAAACAGGAACAAGGAAGAACACAGAAACAGGGAGGGAAGAAAGAAGAAGAAGAAGAAGAAGAAGAAGAAGAAGAAGAGAGAGAGAGAGAGAGAGAGAGAGAGAGAGAGAGGAAACTTGCTATTTCGTGAAAGAAGAACAAACAGAAAAGAGAGAAGGAAGAATAAACAGAGAACAGAGAAGAAAACAGAGAGAGAAAAAGAGGGGGAATTGGAGAGCTCCTTCCAAAGTAACCCATCCACCTTCTAGTGTGTATTAGGGTGAATTTGTGGGTGTTCTTCAACCGTATAAAGTTATAATATTGTTCTGTAGACTATGTTCTGATGATTTGATAATCTCGTCTAGGTTAAAGCTAAAGACTTTCTGTTAAGATAAACTAACTGCGGATTCAGGTAAGGAATTCTATCTGAACCCTGGGTAAGGACTTTCGTCCAAGCCCTTATTCTGATAACTTATACTCGTAAGTACTCATTTGATTTATTTGTGGCTAATGCAGAACTCTGAATTATGTACTAATATCAGCATGTTATTGCCCAGAAACCCTAATGTAGAACCTAAATCGATTATTTGAAAATCTTGTGATACTTGCCTGTTATTGCATGCTGAGAAAATTTGATAATTGTTTGTATCTGTTCTCCTGAATTGTTGTGCCTAAATTCGATAATTATTCGCAATCGTTTTTGCTATTTATTTGTGATTTTTCTTCTGAAAATTCCTATTTCTTCTGAAAATTTCGAATGCTGACTTATGTCAATATGATTATTGTTATTGGAATCCAAATTGATTTCGGAGATTTGAGCTTATGTTAAAGCTCATCAATATTGTTGATTTTTCTGTGTTGACCTAGGAATCTGTTCTGTTCTGAGGCGGGCGTTATAGGGCTGGTCTGAATCATGCATGGAATGCAGGCTAGTACCCAAGTGGACTAGTAATTATTCTGGTACATCATGCATGTGCACACTTTGTTAGCTTGCCAGAATGGCATTGCTATTGCCCAGGATCAACATTGATTTTTGATTTTATCTGCTCTGCATACTGACGTAATTGTTGTGGAAATGTCTAAAAAGTATTATTTGAAATGATTTGTGTTTCTGTTGAAACCCTTTGGAAAAAAAATCTTCATTGTATTTTGGAAATGAGGACTCTGGAAATGATTTGTTATTGATTGTTTTGGAACCCGTCGTCATTGTATTTGGCAATTTTGGTATCATATTTCGGATGAATTTTTTATCCTATTTGAAAATCATTGAGTTGTGACCGTTTGAATTATTCTAGAAATCTTCGTCAGTTGAATTCTCTGAATCGTCTTGTAATCCTTTTGTTGGTCCTTGTACGACCTTACTGAACTCTTAAAACTCACTCCTTTGTTTGACTCCTTTCTGCATGTGATGATTAGTAGTAGATTATTCAGGAATGGGTTAGAGACTGAGTGAGATTCCTATGAGCCCATCACTATGGTATAGTAAGACCCTTGCGTGGGTCGGTACTGTTATTTGATCTTAGAAATTTTGAATTACGAAGAACCTAAGTTGTAATAGTTTAAGCTAAGCAATTGTGATCCAGTATTTTGAGAAATCTGAGTTGATGCTGAATTAGATGATTTGGAATATGTGTTAGTGAACATGTTGACAGGTTTGATGTGATCTGGTAGGTTAACGACCCGGGAGTTCGGGGCGTCGGAGCTCTGGATTTCTGGGACGTTACAGGTTTTGTGCTCATGATTTTATGCCTTAGTTTTGTTCCATGTACTCTACTTCGTTCTACTGAATGATTACTAACTCTATGATTTATATTCTTAATGTTGCTATAATATAAAGTGACTTATTTTCTGGCATGCTATAGTCCACCTAGTTGAATCATTGGTTACTTAATCATTGGTTACTTATTGAACACATGGAAGCTTACTCCTTATTTATCATTTCATGTTTGAAGGTAAGATGATGGCGATGAATGTTGGATCAGAACCTTAGTGTAAAGCTCCAAACACTTCATTAGACAAGTTGAGTTCTAGTGTATGTGTTCTTGTAAGAAGGATTGTAATGACATTCAAATAGTAGAATTTTATTTGGAATTGTAAGGGTTTTAATTTCCGTTGCAGTTCATATTGGTTTGAGCGAGTTAGGCCTGACAGAGTCCTTAGTTGGAATCCACTGAGTCCTTTGCCGGTCACAGGCCTAACTCATGGATACACCCATGGGTTTGGGTCGTGATAATTTAATAACCCGCACCTATAATATGGTTTAACGTGAATTCTAGAATTTTAGTTAATAATTTAGCGACGGTTATGGTAATAAACATTAATTATGGTACACGGTTGCTAAAGACCCCAATTAATGTATATTATCAGGTATGCCTACTATATACGTCGAGTTAACACTTTATACGATTGATATCGAGATTGATTCATCCGTGCCTTTACGTGCAGGGCAATGCTGCTGAACATGCCGAGATGGATCCGCCTCCCAGTGCCTTTGTGGACGAGGACGGTCAGCAGGCTCCAGATTCGGGACTCATCGACCCCTACGCAGCCCTTCCTACGGTCGCTAAATACGTGTAGACCCTTGGTACACACACATACAAAGACCTTAGCTAATGATAATGGTCGCTAAAGACTCCAATTAATGTATATTACCACAATCGGCTAAAGAATTAACTAAGGTGAATCCATGAGTTAGGCCCACGACTGCGCGCAGACCCACTGGATTCCAACCAAGGGCTCTGCCAGGCCTTACTCGCTCAAACCAATATGAACTGCAGCGGAAATTAAAACCCTTATAATTCCAAATAAAATTCTACTATTTGAATGTCATTACAATCCTTCTTACAAGAACACATACACAAGAACTCAACTCATTTAATGCAGTGTTTGGAGCTCCACCCTAAGGTTCCGATCCCACATTCCTCGTCATCACCTTACCTTCAAACATGAAATGATAAGTAAGGAGTGAGCTTCCACGTGCTCAGTAAGTAACCAATGATTCAACTAAGTGGAGACCATAGCATGCCAGAAAATAATCACTTTATATTATAGCAACATTAAGAATATAAAATCATAGAGTTAGTAATCGTTCAGTAAAACGAAGTAGAGTACACGGAACAAAACCAAGGTATAAAATCATGAGCACAAACCTCACGACACACAATTACATCCCACATCAGCTCACCCCCTAATAGGGCCCGAAATCTCTCCTACACCCGGGATAAATAATTCTGTGGATGCGAGGGCGAATCACAAGCAATAGTAATGTGCATCAACGTACAAGCCCCGTTGACTAGGGCCCTAAATCCAACTTTCCCCCGTTAGATATGGGGCAAAGAAATTGAATAAACAAAAAACGACATTTTTGTTCATCGCAAACACAATCACTCATCAAACTATCCTTACACCCATTTCAATAGCTTTCAAACTGTTCAATATTCACAATAACGTCAAATACCAAAACATCCCATTTCCACCCAATAATGTCAAATACCAAAACATCTCACTTGCACCAAACATTTCAAATTTGAGTTCCATTACAATTTCTAAGCAAAATATCATTTACATCCTGGTCTGATTTTTTAACAAGAAAATAAACGACTAAAAGCTTTTTGGCAAATCAAGCCAAAGCAGCTAAACGAAATTAAACCAATCAATGCTGATAAACACTGTTTTCTTTGAGTATACAAACATATACATTCTATATAATAGCACTAGCTAAATCAAAAGGTCACTTACTTGACGCTACGCATTTCCCACATCAAAGTCTCTGGAGCTACAATCATGTTGCTACATCTAGCTAAAAGAACTGTCAAGGCCATACTTTTTATCTCCATGTTCCCAGTTGTAAGCCAAGGCACCGTCAATCACGACACACCATCCCCGTTGAACATGTCTTCAAGCAACTCAACGCTGTAGTCAGATGCCTGATCTTTACACACCCGTCCAATATCATGTCTCGACCCACCATGCATCTCTCTCTCTCACGTGCGGGCATTACATCGACAATTGTCGAGCTTCTCTCAACCAACACGGTTTAATCAATCGAACAAGCAAACCTTATGTTAAATAGTACACAATCAAACTCTAGAGCTCATGCTAATCATTCCCTTTTAATTCTCATAACCTATATGCTTCGTTGTCCAAAACACACACAAATGCATAGGGTACACCTATAGCATGTAAACATACTGTACACAACACGCACATACTCGCCATACCACAAGACCGCACAACTCAACTCCACCAATTGATCTTTACCCAAGTAACCCGTCACTTGCAAAATCCTCCAAGCACCTAATACTCACCCTTCACACGCACAACCAACATAGACATGTAATCGTACCAATACCACATGACCATTCTCCCACCACACAATGCACGTAGACCCATGGTACACACACGTACATAGGCCTTACATAATATCGTGTTACCTAAATAGCAACGCGCACATACACCTCACACAACTATATAAATAAACACCACACAGCTACAGCACATAAGCCACAAACACACCACGGTACATATGCATAACCTCCCTCTGCCAAAATAACTAAACATCCATTTCTGCATTAGCCACACTCCTGTTTGGGAGTTACTTGCATGCTAAACCAGTTGTGTGCATTTGAGCACTTAATCTAATGATGGTCAAGACTCCTTGTATACTGCCACTTAAAGATAACCAATTAATCCCACCCCATTAGTCCCATGCTTCAACTTGAATTGCCATAACAGTTTCAATCCGCAACAAGATGTGCCTCTCTTCACTACGCCCAATAACCCATAGCCAAGGTAACAACATTGCAGATGCTTTGAGATAAAAAGATTGAGATACAAGCATTTTAAATCAAATTTTGATGCAATTCTTAAACATCTACTAAAACTCAAAAGCAATGAAAACCATTACAACTGTGTTATGCTAGACTCTGTGTGCTCATCTAGAGTTCTAAAAAAATGCAAAAGTAAATCAAGTCCAGTAACAATGCAAAAATGAAAAAATGCACAACAATATTCACAAAGCCACACCCACCCCCGTACAACAGTCGTACACACATGCACTACCATACTTTACATACCCGTCCACCCACAAACACCTGCACATAATCATCCACATATCCAGACATACACAACTGCACTCCTCACCCAATTTACACCCACACAATAGTGCCCCACATGCACCCCTGTTACATACCATAGTCGTCTAACAAAGGCACTTACAAACCTACCCAAACACACCGCACCCATTGCTACACATACAAAAGCCACCCAGAAACCACAATAATATAGTCATACATATCCCTCCCACAGCTGCTCTATTCTAGTACACATGCCACAACCATCAACGACTGAACCTAACAGATTGCCTCATCAATCAAGAAAGTCCTAATCGACTGTAGACGTAGGAGAAGACTACCCAATCCATTTACCCACTACCAGATCGAACCATGGCTCATTTGGCAAATCAATTGTGACCATGATGAATGGCTGTGATTGAAGTGGGTACATTAGAGGTGGTGTAGTGGATGACATAGAAAATCGATGGTTTGGTGGTGGTGCAAAGATGGTTCGTGGCAGTTATAGTAATGGTGGCAGAGAAAAAATATTGGGGCGATAGAAGACGAGCGCGATCACCTGTGGTATTGGAGAGATTCGCCGTTGGCCCAAGTTGTGATGGCCACAACGACCATTAGTAGTCCATGACTGGCGGTGAATTGGCTGCGGTAGTGATAACATAGAGGCATTGCGACACCCTTAACTCAGGTGACATCACTGATCATAATCACATTCAAAACCATGTGTTGAATACATAGCAACTACATCCTCATACTCATACATCATTAATAGACGCTCCAAAATGCGTCCTTACAAAAAAAGTTCTTACAAATATACATCGTACTTAACGGAAGACTTTCAGGTCTTTAAACAACATGAATGTTTACAACCTAATATACGACTGTAGTCGTAGGACTCTTATCAACCTATCTCGCAACTCAATCTTTATCCCACCATTTCTAGCTGGTCTTACCTCACACAACTGATCCCTGTACTCAACCTTTCTAGCTTATTTCTTTTTCCTTTCTAGAAAATTCTCCTCGATCAAACATATAGCCTGCACAATACAACATAAGGAATGAGCACATATCGCCCAGTAAAGACAACACGAGGAGTATTGTGTACAAATGATTCAAGAGACTCGGAGGAATAATAAACATCTCAATGATAGAAATGAATCAAGAGTTCCAATAAATTTTCAACATCAGCATAATTGTCAAACGATAAATTTTCTTTCGTTAGACTGAGCGGCTTTAAGGCCCAACATAATAGCATTACTGCCACCTCCTCATGGACTGGACTGACTGACTATGCAAGTGAACCCAAAATCCAAGGTCATAAAGATAAACATCATTGAATTACAACTCATTAAAATCATCAACATCAAAAGAAAATCAAATGCAATGCACATGGACATGACGAACAGGACTCAACCAGACACGACAGACTCTGCTCGAGCGACATTCGTCCTTTTTGGCCAGCGATCATAATTCATAGGCCATCCTTCTCATATTGATGTCCCATTTTTTGGGATGTTTATCTCAGTCTTAAATAAATAGAAGAGACATTGTCAACAAGAAAGGAACTCAACTAGAGTGCTTTCCCTAACCACCTTACAACCTAGCAGCAGGACTTCTTCAACGGGGCAGACTAAGGAAAAATTTAATTCACCTTACATCCTCAACAACACAGCTCAACAAGGAATACCGGATTAAGGGATCAATCGATGTTCAAACCTCACAACAAGAGTTCAATGTAATGTCATCAACAGGGTGGACTTGGGAGAAGATTACAGCAAGCCCTCAACAACACGCAACGACCTCAACAACATCATCATCAACGACAGAGCGGACTCAGGAGAAGCTTGCCACAAGTCCTCAATCGTGTTCTCAAAGAGAAGAGATATCGACTATCAATAACTGCCGATATCTCACAACAACCACACAATAACCCCTACGCAACATCATCATCCACTTCAAGTATGCTAATCTAATCGAACCGAATCATAGCATACTAAGACACCCATCATCCTCACTACTTTCCATCAACAGGGCAAACTGAGGAAATTTATTCTACCCTAAGTCCTCAAAAGCACAATTCAAATGTAGGTATACCAGTCACAATGACTATCGGCGTCCAATCATAACAACAAGAATTCAACAACACATCATCAACATGGCATGCTAATCGAAACAATGAATTAGCATATGAGAACCGCATTGTCCTTACCTCATTAGCTTATAGCTGAAGCAACTCGCAACCTTTGATTGCAACGAGTTGCATCACCTAGTCAAATAATACCCTACTCGTTAGACATCATTCAACATATACGCACTCCTTATTCTACCCTTTTCCCATTTAATCATTTATATTGTCTTACGATAGTTTGTTAATCCGATCCAATAATTGGATCCTTAACCTAGCTTACCAACGCATTAGCAATAGCCACTATCTCATTATTTCAGCGTATTAACACCATTCCTGACTTCTCACCACTCCGAACGCTGGATTATGTGTGTTCCCTAAAATTTGGCGTCAACACGGTAAATTACCAAAATACCCCCTAATGGCCGCTACACCACCAACACCCCAAAATTACTTTAAAACTACCTTTTAGATGTACTACATCATTTATAGAACAAATAGTCCCTCAAAAATTTTAAAGGGAAAAAATACCAAAACACCCCCAGCTTATGTAAAATTACCAAAATATCCCCTGGCGGCCATCGCTCCAACAAACATCTTAAAAGCCCTTAAAAATAAATTTTCGGATGTCTTACACCCCTTCCCAGATCAACAATCCTTCAAAGCAATTTATAGGAAAAATTACCAAAATATCCCCTTTAGGCGGCAAATTACCGAAATGCCCCTGGGGGTTCACTATCACCGCAACGCCCCAAATCAGCTTCAAAATAACCTTTTAGGTGTTTTACAACCCTTCCCAGACTAAAAAGTCCTTTGAAAAAAACTTTACATAGAAATTACCAAAATACCCATCTTCGGGTGGCAAATTACCAAAATACCCCCTGAGGATTCCTGGCATCAAAAAAATCTCAGAAGTGCTTTAAAATGCTATTTTAAGCCTTCTGAATTCATTCTTGAGCTAAAAAGTATTTTACAAAATTTTCGCCCAAAAATTCTGAACCGGTGTCTTGGTAACAACTTTGGAATGACCCAAAATCTTGGTAAATGGAACTTCACAGCATCCTAAGGTTCTCATAAAAGTTTTGCACGCGCTAGTTTGATATTTTAAATTTCACTACAAAGTTCCAAAATACCCGCATCGGTTAACACCCTTACCGACCTCGTAATAATCTGAAATTTTTCCACGATGTAGATCTCATAAAAATATCTACGGTCTGTTTTTCGTACTTTGGAGAAATCTGACGTAAATATTTTTAAAAATTTGAGTTTTAACCTAATTAATTAATTTTTACCTTTAGTGACAAAAACAGTCACTATTCACATCAACACACACACTAGTTCACCTTCATGCGCGCACACACTCATCTTCCTCCTCCAACCTGCCGCAAACATGGGTGCACACTCCTCACACTCATGCATGGATTTCCTCATTAATTCCATCTTAGATTATCCAAATACATTACAATGCCCTAAACACACTTTTATACATCTAATTCATTCAACTAAACACACAATCATACTCATTAGCAAACAGGAAGAGCACACACACACACACACACACACACACACACACACATATATATATATATATACCCACACACACACACACACCATGTATACATTCAGCCGAAATTAACTCATTATTCAATCTAATTCCCAATTTTTTTCGCAATTAGGGTTCAATATCGAGGGAGTACCCTGATAGGTTTAGGTTTTCCCTTTCTTCTTCTCCTTATTCTTTTTTTTTCTCCTCTTTTTCCTTCCTTCCCGCGGCGGCTACTGTGCATGTTCTTCAGCTGTTCTTATCTTTCCCGAATTTCTACTTTCCTCCCCAAGTTTCTTTTTTTATATTTTCTTCCCACCAAATTTTCTCCCAAAGTATTTTAATATTTCCCACTTTGACTCAGCTTATTCTAACTAGGAGGTGGCCATCGTGCATGGTCGGATTTCCTCAGATTATGACACATTTTGCCAACTTTCAAAATTTGCACTTTGGCCCCTCAAATTTCTAAATGCATTTTGACACCTCGACTTTGGAAAATTACAATTTGATCCCAAAATCACTCTTAACACCTCATTATCATTGAAATGATGCTACTTAATAAAAATATGCATCCCCTCATCATATTTTTCAAATTTATATTTTTGCCCCTTAACTTTTTAAAATTATATTTTGACCCCAAGCCCACACTAACCCCTTATTTAGCTCCCTAACACCTTATCATCATCAACATATTGCTACTTAATAAAAATAGCACTCCTTAATAAATCAAACTCACGATTAGATTAATTTCTGGGATATCATAGCCATAGCGGTATCAGGGGCGCATTGGTTACAACACGGTGATCGCGAAGGTTTTATAAAGTGGCGTTCAGTGTAGGCACGGCCTATGTTAATTGCCAACGATGGAGTGTGGCTGCCAATGGGGTCATCAGAGATGGGAGTGGTGATGCCCGAGTAGGGCTGGCTACCTACTCAATTCCTCTGCCACTTCTTCTCTTTTCTATTTTATCATAAACCCAGTTGAAAATCTTCTTTTTTATTGTGAGCTCCCTCTGTCTCTCTCCTTATTTTATTTATGCAGTACCTTTTCATTTCCCCCTTTTCTTTTTGATCTTTAATTAGTATATATTTAACACAAGGCCAAATATAGTATAACAAAATAACCTCATCAGTTATAAGTTCTCTAAAGCAACCCACTCACTTTCATGAATTTGTCTATTGCACTCAACTTCATCATTTTTAAATTATGGTCATTATTAAAATATGTTACTAAATGCAACAAATAATATTACACATGATAATTGATGCTAAAGATCCAATTAATGCTGCTTGCAAGGTCGTCACTAAAGGTATAAATTTGTCTTACTTACAATAATCTTCGCTAAGTAATAATAACCGGTTAACCCTAGGTTCCGAGCATTACATTATCTTTCTCTTAAAGAAATTTCATCCTCGAAATTTTATGTTACTAGATTATTGCTCTTAATCGTGTCTGAACTCATCCCCCATTATAACACTTAACTTTAGACTTACCTTAATCCACCAACAAAAAATATGTCTAAGATTAATACTCTTGAATCAGAACCTTCGCCAATAAAAATGCTATCTCCACATTTCTCCATTTATACAACTGAATCGTTGCAAAACCGTTAAGTCTCAGCAGGTGATCAAATTTCTAGAGCATCAAGTGTATTCATCAAAATCAACCATAAGACCAATTTGAGACTAGGATATTATATCTTCTCCCCGTTACCTCGAATTTCATTATACTGACAATATTCAGACACTACACTTTTGGTATTACTCGGATATATAGCGACCAATACAACAACCAAGCAATGCCTAACCTTCACACTAAAATCTATCACCGACGAATTTAAACGTCATAATTTCCATCCAAATCTTAATTCTAAGCTCAAAATTATTAGGTCATTACTTACACTCTAACACTAGTAGAACTTCAAGAGATCACATAAACTTCCAAAAGTCCCAAAGTCGCTACACTCTAATCTAGCTTCGGCAACTAGAAACAAATTCTTCCAAACCACCATAATCTAGCTTCACTCAAACAAAGTGAGTCCTCCAAATGGTATCTAACTTTTGAAATGTAAGTCACAATCACCAGTCGTAGCCTAAGAAACTTTAAATATTACCTGATGCTACAAATTTTGGATTATCACTTAATGTTCTATAATCCTCAAACCCACGGGTGAGCCTATGAGTTAGGCCGGTGACTGGCCGCAGGTTCACTAAGCCTCCACCAGGGCTCTGCTAGGCCTACTCCAACTTGTACTCAAGTTTCATTTCAACTTGCTAAATTCTAAAACAATTCACTGGATATTCCAAGCTTGCATAGAATCTCCTCAATAATTAATTTAAAACTCTCACTTATAAGTCATTAACAATTATGAATAACATAAGGAGACCTACGCTCCCTACAGTAGTACTCTCACGACCAAAACCCACGGGTGAGTCCACGAGTTAGGCCCGTGATTGGCTGCCGCACACTAAGCCTCCACCAGGGCTCTGTCACGCCAACTACAACCTACACTCAGAATTCATTCCAAAGATCAATGCTCCAACCAATCCTTATGTAACATCCCGGGATTTTTCGGAATGTTAACACTCAATCGATTGATAACACACTAAGACAATAATGTCCTTAACCTCAATAAATAATACAACAAGCTGTCAGAGCAGCTATCCGTCAATAAAACTATACTCTCAATCAACTGTCATAATTGGAATACCAAGTCTAAGTATAAGAAAATTTAAACAATAATATTTACCCACGCAGGAGTTCTAACTATCAATACTAAACTTAAATTTAAATTCCTTAGCTAGCTCGACTCTAATCTGTGCAGGCAACCTCACTCTAATGCTGGCTATCACCTGCAAAAAGGAAGTCGAAGGAGAGTGAGCTTTAAAGAGCTCAGTAAGGTCGATCAGAGATTTAAATTCACAAAACGATTCGGAAAAATTTTCATATAAAACTTTTTAAGAGTATTTTCAATGAAATACAGCATTTAGACAAAGATGAACAAAACGAACGATTTTACATTCAAGTCCAATAACATCTTTTTTTTTAGGGATTTTACTTTTGATGTAATCACTGCAATATGATATAAACATAGGGAAGAATATTCAGCTCGATCCCTTAAATAATAGTCATTTGAAACACTTCCGGTATATGCATATGTATGCTGACTAGTCCATCTAGGTACTAGTTAAACCCATACAACATACCATCCTTATAATGCCAACAATACAGACCATCCTTATGGCTCCCAAATTACCAACTCATGTCAACATTGAGAAGCAATAAATAGAATTCAAAACATTTTATGATAATTGAATCGATAAAACATATGAGAATGAACAAAATATTTCAATCGATCGCTAGAAGGTTTAAGCTAGGGTTTCATGGGTCGTTCGAAAGTATTTTCAAATCAATGATAAAAACAGAGCTCAATGAACTTTGTAAAGATTCCATAATAAAATATTTGAAAACAAAATAACGAAATGGGGTTCGGATATAGAATTCCTTACTTCGGTCCAAGCTAAGCGATGCTAAGTGACCTCGATCCAAAAATATTTGAATAAACCTTGATTGGCAATCCACGGGTTAGAACATAATCTACTAATATACTATAAACCTAGTATCTACTACCCAACGGCGCTCGCTTCTAATCCCGGAATCGCGCACTCAAACGGTTCCGACACACACTAACCGAACTGAAAACCATGTACACTTCTTAACGCGTAACGATATTGCAAAAAAATTATAATAATTTATACTAAAACACTTTTTTTAGCTTAAAAATTATCAAAAGTCAAAATATTCATTTTCTGAATTTCTGAATATTTTCGAATTAAAATAATTTCTTTAAATTCAACAAAAACCCAATTATAGCCATAATTACTTCCACCTGCAGCATAAGTCCCATAATTCTTATAAGAACTTTAAAATATATAAAAAAAATTATAGAAATTGAAATCAGAAATTAAAAGGCATAAGAACTATTTTTAAAATATTCATTTTGCTAAAACTAATGCAATACGGAAATCATAGAAAATCAATTACAAAAATCATGAAATTCAAACTGAGTCTTATTTATACCATAAAGACATTACTCTAATGTTTTTCTGAACTTTTTTTGGGTTTAAAGGCTCCAAACAAATTTTACAAATTCTGAAATTATTGAAAATCCTAAATATTCATACGATCTCAGAAAATTATAAAATTTTGCCAGACATCCTAATATAGTGTATCGTGTTATACTGCAAATTTTGATGTGTTAACGATAAGCGTGCATTAACAAATGCACATGCGAACTTAACGTCAAACCTGTTATACATTTTCCTTCTTCTTTGTCATAGCCCACATAAAATGTCACAACCCACTCACATCACAGCTACTGCCTCATGGCATTAGCTTCTTCCTCTCTCATTTTACTCTTACACACACAGCTCACCCAACTCATCCAACACACACACAACACTTACATAAGTATGTGTGTATATATATATATATATATATATATATATATCTATATATTACACACAACACACACTTTTACGTATGTAGTACACGCAGCACACTCGCGCGCACACACACACACACACACACAAGACACACAGCTGAGCACACAACTACCTAACTCACGCACCCAACACGACACACACTAACGCACGCACACCCACAGATACACCTTAGCACACAACAATGGACACACTCACAAGCACACAACACTCACACGCATGCACCCATAAACAGACACCTGCACACTCGTTCATGCACTTTCCAAAACATGTACACAACTCACCAAACGGTTGCTGGGTTTTCTCTTCTCTTCTCCTATTCAAACCACCCACAATACCCTTTTTTCCTTGGCAGCCATGGCTGCCTTTGCAACCATTGTTTCAGTTCTTTACCCACAAACACTACACAAAGCACACCCTACACATGCACATAACTCACTCACTCAAGTTAAATTCACACTCATACACACATTCAATCACACCTCACGGTTGAATTCAGCCCTTCACCACCCCACAAACCTTTATACACACACATTGCCATAACCAAAAGTCTTTCAAACCCACTATAGGTCATGGCGGCCATGTCTCCTCTCCAACTTGCTCACGACCAATTTTAATTTGCCACTTACGGTAGCTTATTTCACTTCCCATCTCATACATTGTAATTTACACTTACCCATTTGCAACACTCATTTGTGATACCTATTTAAAATACACATTTACGATATCCATTTGAAATACTCATCTGCAATACCATTTTTGCCGCTCCCTTCACCCATATGCACCACGGCAGCTCCAATGATAACACTCACACACAGGCAGTTTCTCTCTCTCAGCTTCCATGGCTGTCCCATTTCCCTTACACCCCTGCTCACGGCCATAGTCACAGCCACCATGGCTGTGACCTTTTCAACCCAACCCGTACCCTTCATGGCAACTATCCTTCTTGGTGATGACTCCATGCTACGGTATTATGCTGCCACCTAGCAGTGCCACCGTGCAAACATATAAACACCCATATACACATCTACAAACACACGTCCATATACCTACATACACACTCAAACATGTTCTCTCCACAACAGAATTCCCTCACCCCGCTTAATCCCGTAATCAGTAATGAACAAGAGAAAAGAAAACTAAGCAAAACTTATAGAAAAATTTGACAGCAGGAAAACCCTTGTCCCGTCCTCTCTCTCTCTCTCTCTCTCTCTCTCTCTCTCTCTCTCTCTATCTCTCTCTTTGTGTGGGTGTTGTGGTTGACGGCTATTGGCTACGTACCCACAGTGTGCATATATATACTAAATAAAACCCTAATCTGATAGAAAAATAACCCTACTCCTCCTTTGTCGCTAAAACATTTAACCTAATACTTATAAAAGAAATATGGTCCATAAAAAAAATATTTACAATACGTGATGTGTTAGGAAAAATTATAAATGGTTGCCATGCCATCTAGTTGGAAAAATCGTCGTTAATAAAAAGGCCGACACTAAAAAATGTTTAAATTTGTCGCTTAGTAAAAATATTGATGCTAAGTATTTCAAAAAACTTATCGTTGCTAAAATTATTAACAAAATTTTGCTCATAGAAATTGACGCTAAATCTTGATTACAAAGTCGTCGCTAAAATTTCACTCGCAGAAATCGATGCAAAATCCTACGTATAAAAGTTAGTCGCTTAATAACAAATTATTCGGCTCGGCAATACCAAGGTTCGGGGTGTTACATTCTCCCGCACTTATAAAAATTTCGTCCTCAAAATTTCACTTACTTATGATATCGAAGCACTACGCTCTCACTAGGTAACTCTCAAATGAAGATGTCACCAAAATTTTCACATAGCCTCAAAAATATTAGTCAAAATATTGATAACGGCTCAGCAGCCTCACAACTTATGATTCAAATTATAACTTAAGATGTGATACCTTAGTGTCAAACAATATATGAGTATCTAATAAATTATTCGGGCGTGTACCTGGCACCATATCATTGGACGTCGTAGCATCCTGAGCCGACATAGCAAAAAGTTTGGCTGATGTACTAGGCTTCTGTCCCTGTTGACTCTTACCTGCTCCCGGACGAGATGCACTACTCATAGCTAAACTAGTTGTAGGTGCGAAGCTGGGGGCTGATTGATTCTCCCATACTAAAGGACAATTTCAAACTTGATGTTCCACACTACCACATTTGAAACATCCTCCAATAAGTCTATAACATGGTTTATCCCCATGATTCCTTCCACATGTAGGACACAGAACTGTTGAAAGACCTGACTTAGCACTCTGAACTGATCTAGCTTCTATGCTCTGTGCTCCACTAAATCTAGCACCATGTCCTGACCTAGTTCTCTATGCATGTCCCATCTTCTGATTCTAAGCACTCTGTTGTGCTGTAGAAGAGAATTGTTGACGTTTATCAGTCTCTAAAGTTCTATTCTATTCTCTATCCCGCTTCTGGCCACCTTGTCGTTGTTCAATTCTTCTCTTATTATCCAACTTGGACTGTTCCAATGCACGTGCCAAATCAACACACTCTACGTAGCTTGATAAACGTGCAGAAATCACCCCATCTCTCAGTCCTGGTTTAAGTCCCCACTTGAACTTTCGACATCTATCTGCCTCAGTTGGTAACATCCTAGTTGCAAACCTTGCCACACGCGAGAATCGCACCTCATATTCATCCACTGTCTCCCGATCTGCTTGGCTCACATTGGCAAATTCCCTCAACATTTGCTCACGATAGCTCACAGAAAAGTACCTATTGTCAAACAATTCCTTAAATCATTCCCAAGTCATCTCAGTCTTCTGCTGAGGAGTCATACCACTCTCTACCATCTTCCACCACTGATCCGCCTCACCCCTAACCTTATACATCGCAAATTCTAACTTCTATTTCTCGGTGCATTTTATCGCTCAAAATACCTTATCCATCTCCACAATCCAAGCCTCTACCTCCATAGGGTCCACTGATCCACTAAAAATCAAAGCATTCTACTTGTTAAATTCACTTAGGTACTTCCCTCCTGAGGTTGTGGTTGCGGCTGAATGGGGTTTTGTATACCTTGCTGTTGATTAACCAAATGTTGGGCCATGAATGCCAGAATCTGATTCATGGTATTCAACGCTGGAGCCATGGGTTCTGGGTTTTGCTCCTGTTGCTCAACATGGGATACTTCCCCAATTTGGATATCTTGATCTCCACTACGACCCACAGTGGGACCTCCCCAGCCCCTGGCTTGGTCTCCGCCACCCCTGGTTCCAGATCTATGAGTGTGTGCCATGCTATAAATAACAGATAAACTTCTATCAGAGTCTGCAAACACCTATTATAAATGACTATGCAAGTTTAAAATTTCTAATAATATATATTATCGGATACATCTCCATTAATTCGATCTCATACATTTAGCCACTATTATGGTCCACTAAATCATGAAATCTTTCCCTAACGTTAATATCGAAAACTAGGCTTCCTCTCACAAGTTTCTAAAGTCTATTAATAATAAACTTATGCTCGATCAATTGTTCACCTAGGTTCGAGCCTACAGAATCATATAACATATGCTCTGATACCAACTGTAGCATCCTAGAATTTTCTGAAATGTTAACACTCAATCGATCGATAACACTAAGACAATAATGTCCTTAACCTCAATAAATAATGCAACAAGCTGTCAAAGCAGTTATTCGTCAATCAAACTATACTCTCAATCAACTGTCATAATTAGAATACCAAGTCTATGTCTAAGAAAATTTAAACAATAATATTTACCCACGCAGGGGTTCTAACGATCAATACTAAACTTAAATTTAAATTCCTTAGCTAGCTCGGCTCTAATCTGTGCAAGCAACCTCAATCTAATGCTGGCTATCACATGCAAAAAGGAAGTCAAAGGAGAGTGAGCTTTCGAGAGCTCAGTAAGGTCGATCAAAGATTCAAATTCACAAAACAATTTGGACAAGTTTTCATATAAAACTTTTTAAGAGTAATTTCAATGAAATACAGCAT
Organism: Escallonia herrerae; assembly: GCA_033070095.1. Taxonomy (NCBI): domain Eukaryota; kingdom Viridiplantae; phylum Streptophyta; class Magnoliopsida; order Escalloniales; family Escalloniaceae; genus Escallonia; species Escallonia herrerae. The sequence goes on from JAVXUP010000229.1 coordinate 335,878, forward strand.
TTAGACAAAGATGGACAAAACGAACAATTTTACATTCAAGTCCAATAAAATCTTTTTTTTTTGAGGGATTTTACTTTTGATGTAATCACTGCAATACGATATAAATATAGCGACGAATATTCAGTTTGATTCCTTAAATAATAGTCATTTGAAACACTTCAGGTATAATAAAGTATGAACGGATAATATTCAAAATAGTTCAAGTGCAATAAAACATAAAGAAGAAACATTGAACATTAGCAGTACACTAGCAAAGCCACCCCGGCAGTGATCGACCGCTTTACATATGCATATGTACGCTGACTAGTCCATCTAGGTACTAGTTAAACCCATCCAACAGACCATCCTTATGGCTCCCAAATTACCAACCCATGTCAACATTGAGAAGCAATAAATAGAATTCAAAACATTTTATGATAATTGAATCGATAAAACAGATGAGAATGAACAAAGAATTTCAATCGATCGCAAGAAGGTTTAAGTTACGGTTTCATATGTCATTCGAAAGTATTTTCATATCAATGATAAAAATAGAGCTCAATGAACTTTGTAAAGATTCTATAATTAAATATTAGGAAACAAAATAACGAAATGGGGTTCGGATATAGAATTCCATACCTCCGTCCAAGCTAAGCGATGCTAACTGACCTCGATCCAACAATATTTGAATAAACTTAGATTGGCAATCCACGGGTTAGAACATAATCTACTAATATACTATAAACCTAGTATCAACTACCAAACGGCGCTTGCTTCTAATCCCGGAATCGCGCAACTCAAACGATTCTCGCACATGCTAACCTAACCGAAAACCATGTACACTCCTTAACGCGTAATGATATCGCAAAAATTTATAATCATTTACACTAAAAAACACTTTTTTTTAGCTTAAAAAATTATCAAAAGTCAAAATATTCATTTTCTGAATTTTTGAATATTTTTGAACTAAAATAATTTCTTTAAATTCAACAAAAACCCAATAATAGCCATAATTACTTCCAGCTGCAAAATAAGTCCCATAATTCTTATAAGAACTTTAAAATATATATATAAATTATAGAAATTGAAATCAGAATTTAAAAGGCATAAGAATTATTTTTAAAATATTCATTTTGCTAAAACTAATGCAATACGGAAATCATAGAAAATCAATTCTAAAAATCATGAAATTCAAACTGAGTCTTATTTATACCATAAAGACATTACTCTAATGTTTTCCTGTACATTTTCTAGGTTTAAAGGCTCCAAACAAAATTTACAAATTCTGAAATTATAGAAAATACTAAATATTCATACGATCTCAGAAAATTATAAAATTTTGCCAAACATCCTAATATAATGTATCGTGTTATACTGCAAATTTTTATGTGCTAACAATAAGCGTGCATTAACAAATGCACATGCAAACTTAACGTCAAACCTGCTCTGCATTTTCCTTCATCTTTATCACAGCCCACATAAAATCTCACAACCTACTCACATTACAGCTACTGCCTCGTGGCATTAGCTTCTTCCTCTCTCATTTTACTCTTACACCCACAGCTCACCCAACTCATCCAACACACACACAACACTTACATAAGTATGTGTGTGTGTGTGTGTATATATATATATATATTACACACAACACACAGTCTTTACTTATGTAGTACACGCAGCACACTCACACACACACAAGACACACAGCTGAGCACACAACCGCCTAACTCTTGCACCCAACACAACACACACTATTGCACGCACACCCACCCACACATACACATGAGCACACATCGATGGACACACTCACAAGCACACAACACTCATGCACATTCACCCATAAACACACACCTATACACTCGTTCATGCACCTTTCAAAACATGTACACAACTCACCTAACGGTTGCTGGGTTTTCTCTTCTCCCTTCCAAACCACCCACAATACCCTTTTACCTTGGCAGCCATGGCTGCCTTCGCAGCCATTGTTTCAGTTCTTTACCCTCAAACACTACACAAAGCACACCCTACATGTGCACATAACTCACTCACTCAAGTTACATTCACACTCATACACAAACATTCAAGCACACCTAACGGCTGAATTCAGCCCTTCACTACCCCCACAAACCTTTATACACGCACATTGCCACAACCAAAAGTCTTTCAAACCCACTACAGGTCATGGCGGCCATGTCTCCTCTCCAACACCCTCACGACCAATTTTAATTTGCCACTTACAGTAGCTTATTTCACTTCCCATCTCATACATTGTAATTTACACTTACCTATTTGCAACATCATTTGTGATAGCTATTTAAAGTACACATTTACGAAATCCATTTGAAATACTCATATGCAATACCCATTTCTGTGTCTTCCTTTACCCACATGCACCACGGCAGCTCCCTGTATAACACTCACACATATGCAGTTTCTCTCTCTCACCTTCCATGGCTGACCCCTTTCCCTTACACCCCTGCTCACGGCCACAGTCACAGCCACCATGGCTGCGACCTTTTCAACCCAACCCGTACCGTTCATGGCAACTATCCTTCTTGGTGATGACTCCATGCTACGGTATTAAGCTGCCACCTAACGGCGCCACTACGCACACACACAAACACCCATATACACAACTACAAACACACATCCATATACCTACATACACACTCAAACACGATCTCTCCACGGCAGAATTCCCTCACCTCGCTTAATCCCGTAATCAGTAATGAACTAGAGAAAAGAAAACTAAGGAAAACTTACCAGAAAATTTGATCACCGAAAAACCCTTGGCCCATCCTTCCTCTCTCTCTCTCTATCTCTCTCTCTTTGTGTGGGTGTGTGGTTGACGGCTGTTGGCTGCGTACCCACAGTGTGCATATATATACTGAATAAAACCCTAATCTGATAGAAAAATAACTCTACTCCTCCTTTGTCTCTAAAACTTCTAACCTAATACTTATAAAAGAAATATGGTCCATAAAAAAATATTTACAATACGTGATGTGTTAGGAAAAATTATAAATGATTGCTATGCCATCTCGTTGGAGAAATAGTCGTTAATAAAAATGCAGACACTAAAAGATGTTTAAATTTGTCCCTTAGTAAAAATATTGATGCTAAGTATTTAAAAAAAGCATATCGTTGCTAAAATTATTAACAAAAGTTCGCTCATAGAAATTGACGCTAAATCTTGATTACAAAGTCGTCGCTAAAATTTCACTGGCAAAATTCGATGCTAAATCCTGCGTATAAAAGTCGTCGCTTAATAACAAATTATCCGGCTAGGCAATACCAAGGTTCGGGGTGTTACACCTTAATTTCATAAAATTTATACTGCAATGTCATCTAAAGATGAACGATTGCTCTAAGAGAGCTTATGTGCCTCACAACCATCTCCCGCGAGTCCGTCCTCATTTCTTTCATGGATGTCGAGTACATCTAAGTAGTCAACTGAAAACATTTATAAAAGAATGGGCTTGGTAGTACGTACACAAACCATATCCCTAAAATAGGTTTTGGGGTTTATAAAGCATGCCATTGTTTCTTCGATTTAAAATTGGTAAACATTTTTCCAAGACATACTATACATATAAATACTTTATGAAAGCAATTCATCCAAGATTCTCAGAACCGAAGTATGACATCAAGAAGGCTCATTAACAACTATGACAGTTCATCATAACTTAGGTATGATGCGGTCAGCACATAATCTCCCTTGACTAGGGCTCACAATCCTTACTCCACCCGGGCTAAATACTTTTCGGTCAGGATATAAGCCCCTGACTAGGGCCCACAATCCCTCCTCCACCCGGGATACATATTATTATGGACGCATCGACAAACCACAAGCAACATTATTGTGCGTCAACGTATCGCCACGTCAACCAAGACCCACAATCCAGCTTTCCCCCATGGATATGGGGCACAACAACTAAGCCAGAAATATTGCCTCAGTCAACATAAGCCAACTTTAAAACACTACTCATAGAAACATTTCATGGCATTTTTTATTCATATTCTCGTCAAACAATTTAACATGAAAAATAAGCAGTACAGAGACTTTAAAAACCTTCCTTTAATGAAATCATGTATACTTTTACATATTTTCGAAAGTAGGGCATACAGAGGAATATGGCAAGAGTACTTGGATAGCTAAGCAGTTTTGATTCTTGTTCCCAATCTTGCCGTAGCTCTTGTCTATCGGAATCTAAACAATAAACCATATCGATGTTATTTATTGCCGCTCAATCATGCTTAGTTGCTAAATTTTTTCAATGTGCATAAAATTACCAAAATGTCCCTAGATTTATGCCAAATTACCAAGATACCCCCAATGCCTAACATACCACTACACCCCCCCCCCCCCAAAAATAACTCAAAACCCTCTATTAAATGACTAGGTGGATTTTTTTGGACAAAAAGGACCTTTTTAGGAATTTTCTGTTCGGAACCCATTATCTACTCATTAAATTGAGCGCTAAGGATTCTTGTAACATCCCGGAATTTTTCGGAACGTTAGACAATCGATCGATATCTAAACAATACTATTCTCAAAACTTAACCAAATAATACCACAAGATGTCAAAGCAACTAAAACATCCATCAACGTATTTTCTCTCTGTGTACATTCATACTTGAAAACTAAATTTAAACCATAATAATAAACTAGCAAGTCACCCACGTAGGGGTTCTAACAATCAACACCAAAAATTAAATCCTTTTCGCTTTCACTAGCTCTAATCCTTAATCAAGCAACCTGCGGAAAGGAAGGTAAAGGAGAGTGAGCTTTCGAGAGCTCAGTAAGGTCGATCAAAGATTTAAAAATAAGAAAACGATACAGACGAGTTTTCATATAAAACTTTTTAAAGAGTATTTTCCTTGAAATACATCATTTAGACAAAGATGAACAAAACGAACGATTTTACATTGAAGTCCAATAACATCTTTTTGCGAGGTTTTGCTTTCGATGAAATCACTACAATACGATATAAACATAGGGATGAGTATTTATCTCAATGCCATAAATAGTAGTCATTTGAAACACTTCGGGCATAATAAAGCATGAATGTATAATATTCAAAATATTTCAAGTGAAATAAAATATAAACAGGAATCGTTGAACATGAGCAGTACACTAGCAAAGCCACCCCGGCAGTGCTCGATTGCTTTACATATGCATGTGTACACTGACTAGTCCATCTAGGTACTAGTTAAACCCATGCAACAGACCATCCTTATAACACCAACAATACACACCATCCTTATGGCTCCCAAGTTACTAACTCATGTCAACATTAAGAAACAATAAATGCATTTGATAATATTCAAGGAATTTAAACACAATTCAAAACGTTTTACAATGATTTAATTTAGTAAATAGATGAGAGTAACGAATTCCAAACGATCGCTATCAGGCTCAAATTAGGTTTTCATGGACAGTTTCAAAACAAACGCTTTTTATTTCAAACATAGAAATCAACAATCAATGTATTTTGTAAAACTGTTATTACAAACATTTGAAACAGAATAACGAAAAGGGGTTCGGAGAGAAATCCTTACCTCGATCTAAGTTAAGCAATGCTACCAACCTCGATGTCGATTAATGATCTCTGAATAAACCTAGATTGGCAATCCATTGGTTAGAACACAATCTATGCTACATTACGATAAACCTAATATCATAATACCCCTACGGGCTCACTCCTAACTCCGAAATCGCATAATTCAAAGCGCACCTCGCACGCGACCAACCTAACTATGAACCCGGTACGCTCTTTGATGCGTAACACTATTTCAAATTTCTATAAATTAAAATAAAACACTTTTATAGCTTAAAACATTATAATAAGTCAAAATATGAATTTTCAGAATATTTTGAATTAAAATAATTTCTTTAAATGTAATAAAAACTCATAAATTGCTTCTAGCTGAAAATAAAGTCCCATAATTTTTGTAAGAGCTTTAAAATATGTATAAAAATCAAATAAATTTAAATCAGAAATTAAAAAAGCATTAAAACTATTTTTCAAATATTCATTTTTCCAAAAATAAAGCGATATGGAAACCATAGCAAATAAACTCCAAAAATTATAAAATTCTAACTGAGTTTTATTTATACCATAAAGACATTACTATAATTTTCTCCAGAACATTTTCAGGGTTTAAAGGCTTCAACACAATTTTCCAATTCTGAAATTACAGAAAATACTAAAAATTCATAGGATCTCAGAGAATTATAAAATTTTGCCAAGAATTCTAATATGGTCTAACGTATTTTATTGTAAATTTTCACATGCTAACAATAAGCTTGCGCTGAAATATGCACGTGCCGATCTTAACGTCAACTAAATATCCGATTCGCGCTACCCATCTTTTTCCCCTCGGCACTCTTTTATCTATCGCACTCACTAACCCATTATTACTTCTCTTTTTCTTCCCTTCTGCTCACAGCGTAGCAAAAATCCAACACGGCAACACCCAACGGCCTTTAATCTCACGCTCTCTCTCTCTCTCTCTCTCTCTCTCCCTTGCACACACATATATCTTTCCCTTACACTTACTGCCAACCTTCACACAAACAAACATGTCTGCATAACTCCATTACCCACTGCCTCATGGCAGTGGGTCTTCCCTACTCTAGTTTACCCAATGGACATACACCCACAATTACATGCATACCACATACACGTACCCACAAGACTACACACACCAATGGGTACACAAACACACATAAACTTTTATCCAACTAACGGTGCTACTGCCTCACGACAGTAGCTCTTCTCCTACCTTTGTTCATTTCACCTTCACACATGCACACATGCACTCTCACAAAGGCAGCACCCTGCTGCTATTTCCTTCTTCTCTCTTCGGTCACAAACACACCAACAAACAACGTAAGTTCAGCTACGGCAGCCCATGGCTGCCCACCCTCCTTCCTCTTTCACGGCAGCCATGGCTGCCACCTTCTTCTCTCTCTACATATCTAAAAACCACAGAGACACAAAATCCCACACATTAAAATGCAAAAATTCATACCACTGTCGTCTCTCCCTTACTCTTCATTCTCATTATATTCACACACTATACTCCCCACACAAAACACGCTAAATCTGTCCAGCAATAGGTCTCTTCTCTCTCTCTTTGATGAACTCAAACTTGCTTGTACCCAGCCATGTGCAGTCGTGCAAACAGAGCCATGGCAGCCCCTCCATGGCTGTCCTCACCCTTTCTTCCTTACCACTCTTAAACCATTACAATATGATATAAACATAGGGATGAGTATTTATCTCAATCACATAAATAGTAGTCATTTGAAACACTTCGAGCATAATAAAGCATGAATGTATAGTATTCAAAACATTTCAAGTGAAATAAAATATAAACAGGAATCGTTGAACATGAGCAGTACACTAGCAAAGCCACCCCGACAGTGCTCGATCGCTTTACATATGCATGTGTACACTGACTAGTCCATCTAGGGACTAGTTAAACCCATCCAACAGACCATTCTTATAATGCCAACAATACACACAATCCTTATGGCTCCCGAGTTATTAACTCATATCAACATTGAGAAGCAATAAATGCATTTGATAATATTCAAGGAATTTAAACACAATTCAAAATGTTTTACAATGATTTAATTTAATAAACAGATGAGAGTAACGAATTCCAAACGATCGCTATCAGGCTCAAATTAGGTTTTCATGGACAGTTACAAAACAAACGCTTTTTATTTCAAACATAGAAATCAACAATCAATGTATTTTGTAAAACCGTTATTATAAACATCTGAAACAGAATAACGAAAAGGGGTTCAGAGAGAAATCCTTACCTCGATCCAAGTTAAGCAATGCTACCAACCTCGATGTCGATTAATGATCTCTGAATAAACCTAGATTGGCAATCCATTGGTTAGAACACAATCTATGCTACATTACTATAAACCTAATATCATAATATCCCCACATGCTCACTCCTAACTCCGAAATCGCGTAACTCAAAGCGCACCTCGCACGCGGCCAACCTAACTATGAACCCGGTACGCTCTTTGATGCGTAACACAATTTCAAATTTCTATAAATTAAAATAAAACACTTTTATAACTTAAAACATTATAATAAGTCAAAATATGAATTTTCTGAATTTTTGAATATTTTGAATTAAAATAATTTTCTTTAAATGCAATAAAAACTCAAAAATTTCTTCTAGCTAAAAATAAAGTCCCATAATTTTTGTAAGAGCTTTAAAATATGTATAAAAATCATATAAATTTAAATCAGAAATTAAAAAGCATTAAAAGAATTTTTCAAATATTCATTTTTCCAAAAATAATGCTATATGGAAACCATAGCAAATAAACTCCAAAAATTATAAAATTCTAACAAAGTTTTATTTATACCATAAAGACATTACTATAATTTTCTTCGAAACATTTTCAGGGTTTAAAGGCTTCAACACAATTTTCCAATTCTGAAATTACAGAAAATACTAAAAATTCATAGGATCTCAGAAAATTATAAAATTTTGCCAAGAATTCTAATATGGTCTAACATATTATATTGTAAATTTTCACATGCTAATGATAAGTCTGTGCTGACATATGCACTTGCCGATCTTAATGTCAACTAAATATCCGATTCGCGCTACCCATCCTTTTCCCCTCGGCACTCTTTTATCTATCACACTCACTAACCCATTATTACTTCTCTTCTTCTTCCCTTTTGCTCACAGCGCAGCAAAAATCCAACACGGCAACACCCAACGGCCTTTAATCTCACGCTCTCTCTCTCTCTCTCTCTCTCTCTCTCTCTCTCTCTCTCTCTCTCTCTCTCTTGCACACACATATATCTTTCCCTTACACTTACTGCCAACCTTCACACAAACAAACATATCTGCATAACTCCATCACCCACTGCCTCATGGCAGTGGGTCTTCCCTACTCTAGTTTACCCAATGGACATACACCCACAATTACATGCATACCACATACACGTACCCACAAGACTACACACACCAATGGGTACACAAACACACATAAACTTTTATCCAACTAACGGTGCTACTGCCTCACGGCAGTAGCTCTTCTCCTACCTTTGTTCATTTCACCTTCACACATACACACATGCACTCTTATGAAGGCAACACCCTGCTGCTACTTCCTTCTTCTCTCTTCGGTCACAAACGCACCAACAAACAACGTAAGTTCAGCTACGGCAGCCCATGGCTGCCCACCCTCCTTCTCTTTCACGGCAGCCATGGCTGCCACCTTCTTCTCTCTCTCTCTCTCTACATATCTAAAAACAACAGAGACACAAAATCCCACACATTAAAATGCAAAAATTCATACCACTGCCGTCTCTCCCTTACTCTTCATTCTCATTATATTCACACACTGTACCCCCCACACAAAACACGCTAAATCTGTCCAGCAATAGGTCTCTTCTCTCTCTCTTTGATGAACTCAAACTTGCTCGTACCCAGCTATGTGCAGCCGTGCAAACACAGCCATGGCAGCCCCTCCATGGCTGTCCTCACCCTTTCTTCCTTACCACTCTTAGACCTTCATATATACTTGCACTCATTATACTCTTACGCACAGTCTATACGCACACGCACACAAAGGCAAACACTCACACACAGTTTATAGCGCACACACAAAAACACACTGAAAACCCGCATGGCCATGGTAGCCTCCAAACCAATTCAGGGCAGTCATCACCCTTACCTAACAACCAACCCCTTTTTCCTTCTACTTTCCTCCGTCCTCTGTACCCCTCATAGAGATGTCAAATGGGCCGGGTGGCCCGCGGCCCGGCCCGGCCCGGCCCGTTTTTGGCCCGGGCTGGCCCTAACCCTTAGGGCTTGGGCTAGGGCCAGGCCGAATTCTTTGAGAAACGGGCCCGGCCCGGCCTTAAAACGGCCCTTTTTTGGCCCGGCCTTAAAATGGCCAGGGTTTGGCCCGGCCCCGCCCCGCCCCGTTAGCCCCCCCCTAATTTTTTTTCTTTTCTATTTTTTTTGAAGTCTATTTTATTACATTATTATTTTTTTTGATATTTTGGATCTTTTTAGTTAAATTAATAGTTTTTGAGGTGTTATTGAATTCATATGATCAGTATTTTCTTTAACATAGGCAGAGAAGTATGGGTGTGTGGTGACTGTGACGTGTTTTTGATGATTTCTGAGTGGGCTTTCATTTAATGTATTTTACAGAATTTGCTTTGTGTTCTACATCACAAGCTAAGGGAATAATTATAAAAACAATTATCATGTATTCTAAACATAAATAAAAAATTATGTATTCTTTTTGTTTCAAACCAAAAGAGGTGAATTGAATTCTAAATTTAACTTCATGAAGTGGGTGACGTGTTAAAGAGCCTTGAAGAATAATCTCATGTTTCTTTAAATGACCAAAGAATTTGAATGTAACATGAAAAGATGTTATTTTATCTTCATCGATCTCGTTATTGTTTTTATTTGATCTACTCTATTTTTCTTTGACATTTATAGGTTTTACACCATATTACGAAAGAGATTGAATTTTGCACTTAAAATTAGTATGTATGGGCTAGAACAACTAGTTTTTGTACTTAATCCGTGGTTAATGGTTAATCAACATCAATTTGCCTTTTCGAAAGGGGGTTAATTCGTGAAAAAGTGATTGTATACTCAGTGGTCCGTTTACAAAAACTTTGCCCTTTGTTGAAGAAGAAGTCTTTATAATAAAAAGTTGGGAAGAAAGGAAAAAAAAAATTTGGATTGGGCCCGGGCTCGGCCCAAGCCTGGCCCTAAATATTGGGCCTAGGGCCTGGGCTTGGACTGGGCCCATATATCCCAGGTTTTAGGCCCGGCCCGACCCGTTTTTTATTTGTGAGGCCCGGCCCTGGCCCGATTTCATTGGAGGCCCGCTGGGCCTGGGCCGGGCCGGCCCAAGCCCGGCCCATTGACAACTCTAACCCCTCACGCACTTAACACACACCTTTCACCTGCGCACACCCACACAAGCACATGCACACTGCAGCAGCCCCCACCCGATCACAAACCTCTCACGGCAATTGTTTCTCCACTGCCCTAAAACTCACAAGGTTCTTACGGCATAACCCCAAACACACACACACACACACACACACACACACACACACACTTTTGCACGGCATATACAACCCGCGGCAACCCCCTTACAGTTTCATAAACTTTCAATAAATCTGAAGAAAATTCAGCTAGAAAACTTACCGAAAAGTTTTGCCGGAGCATCCCTCCGTCCGTTCCTCTCTTAACCATGTCTCAGAAATTTGGAATAACAACTTAGGGCCGGCTGTCTCCCTCAAAAATGGGTCTAAATAGAAAACCTACAAACAAAAACTTCCTTCTTCAAGTTTCGTTAATCATTTTAAATTTCACCCACGACTTACTATTATTACAAACAAGTCCAAAATAAATAACTTGCTATCACTTATGTGCTTGAAAATTTTCATATGTTTGATACGCTACTCCGCTTCCTTATTGGTTGCTAAAAGTCGCTAAAAAAATATCGACGTTAAGTAAGAATATTGTCGCTAAAAGTTTACCCATAAAAATTTCGGTCACGCTAATTAGTAAACATTTAATTCGCCGTTAAAAGTTGTTAGAAAAATATCGGCGCTAAGAAAAAAAGATATTTGCTGCTAATAATTTTAAATACCTTCAAAAATTTATCGGGGTGTTACAATTCTAGTTCAAAGTATATAAAATGGTGCCAAAATGCTGTGAAACTTTAGAAGCTCAAGCGTCTCACAAGATCAGACAACTGTAAAGTTTTCGGCTAAAAATAATTTCATTTACTATGCCAGTTAATTCAAAAACCTTTTTTCAAAATAAAACCATTTCAGGATCTTTGAATCCCCAAAAAAATCTTGAAAAATTCTATATTGAAGGTTTCATAGAAATAAGGGGATTTTTAGTTTTGTATTTTGCCAAAATATGTCCAGAAATTGCTTAAAATGTTTTGGCAATGGACTGATAAGTAATTCTAAAAACAGCAATGTTCAGCAAATCCTCGTTTTGTACATTAACCATTGGAGACAGAAACATGACGAATCATAGAAAAATCAAAACTACAAAGTTAAATTAGACTTTCTACGGTTTTCATAAATATAAGGTTCATAAAATTCCAACTAGTAATGACTTCTATATAGCAAATCGAAGCGGCCGAAAGAAATAGGACATCTCAGTGCAGACCTCTTTTGTTCAATAGTTATTTTGGAGCAGAAACACTAAGAATTTCAGAAAACTCAAAACTACAAAGTTAAGTAAGACTTTTTGAGGTTTTTAGAAATATAGATTTCACAAAAGCCCCATGAGTAATTAAATTTTTTTATCACAAATCGTAGTGGCTGCCAGAAACCGAAGGTTTTGGACTTCTGCAGTAAATTGAGTTTAAGGTCATTTTTCAATGTGTAAACGTGGGAAAATTCAAAACTAAAGAGTTGAAGGCAACTTAATGAAATTTTCAGAAAGTGCAAAATCATCTGAATCTGATTTGAATAAAAAAGGATATGGGAAAACCGTAACCCGCTCTTGTGTTGCTCTATAGTAGCTTTCTTCTCAAACATACCCACATCAATACACACAAAAGCTATCAATTTCACACCAAAAATGTATATAACATCCAAATTCATAGCTAAACTAAGGAAAGAGTTTAGGAATTTTATTACCTTGAATTTTCCCTCGACCTAACTTGATTTTCCCCTCCCTTCTCTCTCCTTTTCAGGTGAAACAGGTGCCGGAAGATTTGCTAGGACGGCTGCCCTCTCAAGGTCTCTTTATATATGGTCGCCCTAGGTTGAAAATTTCTAAAAGACCCCCCATTCTCATCTCACCCACATTTTTTTAAAAGACCGCCATATGATTTATATTAAGCATAAGGAAAATAATTTTTTTAGATAACTAGAGTTGCCATCAACCAAATAAAATTTCTGGCGTTACAAGTTCAATCAAAATAACATCCATGAAACTAAACATTATTAATGTTAATAGAAACTTTATTATTCTAATGGTTCTCTTCAGGTGCATGTTCCTCGTGTTGCTCATAAGGATCTACCTCCCTTAGGTCATCACCTGAAAAATAAGGAATGAACGAAAGCTCAGCAAGTACACAAACCATGTTCTTAAATCAGGTTTAAGGATTTCAAAACATGCCAAAGGTTTCTTTTTCAACTCAGAATTCACTGTTACGATCACCGAAATATTCTTCATTATATATATATATAATGCACAAAAGGTTCTCAAATCAGAGTGTAACATCAAGAAAGCTCATTTGCATCTATTACATATAATCCATACTTACATGTGTCACGGTCAGCGTAAAAGCCCCTTGACTAGGGCCCGAAATCCCTTTTACACCCTGGGTAAATAATTTTGTGGAGGCAAGGGCGAGCCACAAGCAACATGTACTGTGCATCAATGTACAATTCTCGTTGACCAGGGTCCAAAATCAAACTTTTCCCTTTGGATGGGGCACAACAACAAAGTCAAGTTTACCATCTTATTCACAACATGTACCAAATTTAAATCACCTACTCACAGAACAGACCGCGGCATTTTTAACTTAAATTTTCATCAAATGATTCGACATGAAAACATATGCAGTATAAGGACTTCAAAAATACTTTCATTTGATTAAATCATTTATACGTTTATATATTTTGCAAATAGAGTATACGGGTGAACATGGCAGGAGTACTTACTTGGATGGCTAAGCGATTCAGATTCTTGTTCCCAAGCCTGCCTTAGCTCTTGTCTATCGAAACCTAAACAATAAACCATATGGATGTTATTTATTACCGCTCAATCATGCCTAGGTACTAAATTTTCCCCAAGTACACAAAATTACCTAAATACCCCTAGACTTGTGTAAAATGATCAAATAACCCCCGAAGCCTAACGTACCGTTACACACCCAAAATAACCCAAAACTCTTTTTTAAATGACTAGATGCATTTTTTGGAAGAAAAGGGCCTTTCTGAGAGTTTTTCTGTTCAAAACCATAAACCGCTTCTTAAATTGAGCGCTAAGATTCCATTTCAAAAACATATCAAACGGCATCAAAATGGTGCAAAATTTCAAACGGTCTAGCATCTCAATAAAATCATATCACTGTAAAATTTTTGGCTAAAAATAATTTTGTTTAGTGTACCAATTAATTTAAAAACCTATTTTTAAAATAAATCATTTTAGGCTCTTCGCATGCCTAGAAAAATATCATAAAATTCTACATTGAAGGTTTCACAAAAAAAAGGGGATTTTTAGTTTTGTACTATGCCCAAATATGCTCAAAAATAGCTTAAAAAGTTTTGAACAATGGACTGATTTGTAATTCTAGAAACAACATTTTCAGAAAATCCTAGTTTTATAGATTGACTATTTTGGGGAAGAAACATGACGAATATTAGAAACTCGAAACTACAAAGTTAAAAAAGACTTGCTGAGGTTTTCAGAAATATAAGGGTCACAAAAATTAAACAAGTAATGACTTTTATATAGCTAATCGAAATGGCTAATAGAAACAACACATCTCTCTGTAGAGCAGTTTTGTTCAATGGTTATTTTGGAGCTATAATACAATGAATCTTAGAAAAAATAAAATTACATAGTTGAAGAAGACTTTCTAAGATTTCTAGAAATATAAATTTCAAAACAAAAACAATGAGTAATAAATTTTTTATGAAAAATCGAAGTGGCTGCCAGAACCCAACAATTGGACTTCTACAGTGAATTGATTTTAAGGTCATTTTTCGATATGCAAACATGAGATTCTGAGAACCTAAAAACAAAAGAGTTGAAGAGAACACAATGAAGTTTTTAAAAAGTGCAAAATCACCTCAATCGAATAAAAAACAAAAGAGATATGATAAAAGTCCTAACTCACTCTTACGCTGCTCTAGATTAGCCTTCTCAAACACGCCCACCTCTCACCCTTTGAAACACACACTAACTCACACACAATATCATACCTAAAACACCCAATTACATGGCTAAAATTAGAGAGAAAAGATTAAGGCTTTACCTTAAAAAAGTCTTGCCCTATGTGTTGCTTCTCTCTCCCTTTCTCTCCCTGACTTTCACGTAAAAGAGGTAGGCATGTTTCTCTCTGACTTTCAGTCTAGGGAAACTATATATTAAGACCTCCTTAATATATAGTTTCCCTAGACTGAAAGACTTCTAAAAAAAACCCCTCACACTTAGCTATTGTTCTCATTTCACCCACACTTTCTTAAAAGACCATAATTAATTCTAGATTAAGGTTTAAAACAAAGTTTTTGTCGACTAAATAAAATTTCGGGCATTCCAGTCTCCCACCTCATTAGTTTGCAACTTAAGAGCATTATAAATTGTCTCTAAAGGTCATGATCAATGCAAATGGTGATAATGGTCGCTAAAGACTCCAATTAATGTATAATACCACAACCGCCGCTAAAGTATAAACTAAAATTCTAAGATTTACCGTGAACCATATTCTAGGTGCGGGGTATTACATTATATTTCCCCTAAAAAAAACATTTCCTCGAAATTTGGTGTTCCTTAGATTACTGCTTGTTAACTATGACAGATCTCAAGTATCCATCTTTATAACACCTTGAGTGGTGATATCCCTACATCTATTTACACGGTCGGCAACAATCCATATCCAACTTCAAGTGACTTACAATGTAGATGTACTAAACACCTCTAGGTACCGGGCTACTTTAATTCATGTAATCTTAATTATCAATATTATTAAGTCACAAGCTCATCCATACTAGAAATGCTATCTCCACATTTATCCATTCAAACAACTAAATTGTCGCTACACCGCAAAGTCTCACCTAATGAACAATTTCTAAAGTGTCATGTATATTCATCAAAATCAATCATAGGCCAATTTGAGACTAGGATATTACAAGCTCTCCCGGTTATAAGAATTTTGGTCTCGAATTTCACAATTCTTACAATGTCTACGCACTACGCTTCTACTATGGTAGCCAGTACAATAGGCAAACACTACCCAAATTGCACTGAATTTCATGCCCACAAATACTCAAACATAACAATTTTACTTCCAAATCATAGCATCAAACTCAACCGTATCATATTATCACTTGCATTCTAACGGTTCCAGAACCTCACAAACTGATGACCTCAATATTTAAAGTTTAGTTCTTATTCTAAGTACATTCCAAGATTCGAGACCCACATTCAAAAGATTTTTAATTAACTACATTTGAAATACATTATCGTGTTTAACCAATTCCAAAAGAAAATTTTTCGTCAAATTTCCCTTCTCTCTAACCTTGAGAGACAACATCATTATCGAAAGTCCCAAGCTCTCTAAACTCTGAACATGTAAACCATATAGTTGCACAATCTTTATCTAGCTATTATGATACATGCTACTCTACAATCTTAGTTAGGATTTTGGCAACAAATAAATATCCTCCCACTATCAAGAGCTAACTTCACCCTTGCAAAAAAAAAAATCCTTACAATGGTTCATATAACCTCCAAAGCGCAAGTCAAAACACCAATCACAATCATGGCAACTTCGAGCATTTCACCAGACTAATGCAATCATCGCTTAGGATGCTATACCAACGATATCATTACTTAAACTCCAATATCCCAAGACCGTAATGCTCTGATACCATTTCTATCATGACCCAAAACCACGGTGAGCCCATGAGTTAGGCCCGTGACCGGCCATAGGCCCACTAAGCCTCCACCCCAGCTCTGCCAGGCCTACTCTAACTTATACTCAGAATTCATTCTAACTTGCTAAATTTTATAACAATTCATTGGATATTTGTAACATCTCAGAATTTTTTGAAACGTTAGACACTCAATCGATCAATTCACTAAGACAATAATATCCTCAAACCCCAAACAAATGATCGACTATTATTAGAGCAGTTAAACCATTGTTCATAATCTCAAAAGACTGTCATCAATGAAACGTAAAATTTAATTCTAGAAAAAATTCAAATAACAAAGTGCACCCACGCAGGGGTTCTAACCATACTTAAACTCAAATTCTTTGGTTCTAATATTTATTCAGGTAAACTACGGCTATTTATCACCTGTGAAAAAGAAGTCAAACGAGAGTGAGCTTTCGAAAGCCCAGTAAGGTCGATTAAAGACTTGAAACAATAAAATGATTCGGTCGATTTTACATTAAAAACAAATAACAACTTTTGAAATGGAGAACAAAATGATTTTCCTATACACAATCAATGATGATTTCAAAACGGTTTTCAAAGAAAATCACAGCATTTCAATATAAACAAAGGGATGAGTATCAACTCAGTTCCCTTAAATCAATAACCATTTTTAAACACTTAAAGTGAAATAAAACATAAAAAGGAAACATTGAACATGAGCAGTACAATAGCAAAACCACCCCGGCAGTGCTCGATACGCTTTACATATGCATATGTACACTGACTAGTCCATCTAGATACTAGTTAAACCCATTCAACAGACCATCCTTATAACGCCAACAATACAGACCATCCTTATGACTCCCAAGTTACTAACTCATGTCAACATTGAGAAGTAATAAATAGAATTTAGAAATGCTTTACGATGAGCAATCAATAAACATATCAAATGAACAATGGATTCCAAGATGAGATGAAACAGAATTCCAAACGATCGCTATAAGGCTCAATTTAAGGTTTCATGGGCAATTTAAAAAAAATCTCTATGTCAATCATAAAAATCAACATTTGATCTAGTTCGTAAAACTATTGCTATATGCATTTGAAATCAGAATAATGAAATAGGGTTCGGATAGAATTCATTACCTTGGTCCAAGCTAAGCAATGCTACCAAACCTCGATCAAAATTCACTGAATAAACCTAGATAGGCAATCCATTTGTTAGAACACAATCTATGCTACATTACTATAAGCCTAATGTCGACTACGCACCACATGCTCACTTCTAATCCTGAAATTGCGCGACTCGGAATGTGTTCCACACACGACCAACCTAACTAACCGGAAATCCTGTATGCTACTTAATCCCTAACGATATCCTAAAATTTATAATAAATTTCAATAAAATAATTTATTGCTTAATAAAAGTCAAAATATGAATTTTCTAAAATTTTGAATATTTTTGAATAAAAATGATTTCTTTAAATACAATAAAAACCCAATAATAGCCATAATTACTTTCGGCTGCAAAATAAGTTCCGTAATTTTTATAAGAACTTTAATATATATATATATATATATATATATATATTTAAATTATAGAAATTGAAATCAAAATTTAAAAGACATAAAAGGTATTTTTAGATTTTTCGTTTTGCTAAAACCAATGCGATATGAAAATCATAGGAAAACAACTCCAAAAATTATCAAACTCAAACTGAGTCTTATTTATACCATAAAGACATTACTATAATTTTTTCCAAAACATTTTCAGGGTTTAAAGGCTCCAAAAGAATTTCCCAAATCTGAAATTTCAGAAAATACTAAAAATTCATACGATCTCAGAAAATTATCAAGCTTTTCCAAGAATTCTAGTATGGTCTAACGTATTCTACTGTAAATTTTCACTTGCTAACGATAAGCGTGCACAAATATATATACGTGCCGAACTTAACATCAACCCGATTCGTACTTCCTTTTTTTTTTCTTCTTTCTTTCCTACCGCACTCAAAACACACACTTTTATACCACGATTGTTCACTCCTCTCTATAGACACTACACATACACATATACACTTACACTTACACTTCCATCCCTTCATTCAGTCTAATAAAATCAAAATACTAACTCATCTCCCACAATTACTCACATTCAACCATTTACCTCACAGGAATCCAACACTCAAACATTGATACACAGTGCACTATTTCATGTGTATTCTTGTCCAATAGATCCACTAACTCCCTCCTTTTTGTTGAGCCTCTCAATCCTACACAAATACACCATATAGATACAATAAACACCACACCTATTACAGCTACTGCCTATGGCACAGTAGCTCCCTTTCTTGCAAAATTTACTCACACACATGCACTCTAACCACTCACCCACACATAGCACATGCATTCACCCAATCTGCCCCCTTGGCTGACTTACATCCACACACACACACACGATCAAGCACACAAATTACATTCACACAGCACAACTCACACACACACACACATGCACACGCACACACATACTTGTTACTTACAAACGGTACACCATTTACACACACACTCAACACATGCAAACACAAACACACACATAGATATTCACCCACACACATGACTGCCCAGCAGTCTACACACACGCATCACACACATCAATACACACTCACACATATGGCTACATGCGGCAACCTGTCTTCTCCCATTTTTTTCTTTTTCTTTTTTTGTTCTTTGCTCACTCACCTGTCTAAACCCAAGGTCAAGCACACACTATACTCACACATACACACACACCTCCTACACTCCTTACACACTCACCAATATGTATCACATTTCTAACCCATTGGTAACTTTCACACCCACTGCCTCATGGCAGTGGGTTTTCCATCAATCTCTTTTCTTTCCCAACACATTCATGCCCTCATTAACCATATACACATATATATAAATACCCACCAGACCACACAACACATTCTCACATACCCATTGCACCCAGCTGCCCCTTCACCCACATGCACCATGGCAACTCCATGGCTGCTCCTTCTTCCCTCTCTCATGGCAACCATGGCTGCCACCCCTTCTCACTTTCTTTCTGTTATACGACACTCTTATATGACACTTTGAATCCTAAATAAATATTACACCACAGATTTATGCTAATCCATCTCTCATATGACCAATACACCCATACAATGACACAATAGACTCGCACATATACACAGCTTCTATGCGGCACCATCTACCCTTAAATTCGCTTTGCGATAGCCACAAAACCCACTCTCACGGCTGAAAATTGTATGCCTCCCTTTTTATTCTATAGAACATTAACTAACAAAAAGAAAAAGATTTAGAAAACTTACCGCACAACCCAAGACGATCGCCGAAAATCCTTGTCCCGTCCTTCCTCTCTCTCTCTCTCTGAATCTCTCTCACTCGTGTTTTCAGATGAAGTACACGGGGGACGGCTGCTCCCTCAATCATTATGCATATATATAAACCCTAGAAGAAAAATGACCAAAAAGCCACCTATATTTTCGTTAGTTTTTTAAATGTTACCCGAATCTTTTTATTATTGCTAAAAGCTCCAAATAATTATTTGCAATAAATTTATATATTAGGAATATTTTTACAAGCCGTTACGTAGCCCTACTTCACTAATCGTTGCTAAAAGTGGCTACATAAAAATATCAACGCTAATCAAAAGAAAATTTGTTGCTAAAAGTTTCTAAAAATGTCATTAACGCTAATCGTCATTGAAGACCTAATCGATATCTCCTATAATTGCTATCATTAAGCTATAACTTATTTTTTTTTAAGTTTGTCACTAAAGGTCGCTACTTAAAATATCGACTCTAAAAAATTTATTCGCTGTTAAATTTTTTAAATAAATCCAAAAAAGTATCGGAGTGTTACAATATTACAAGCCTTATATAGAATTTCCTCAATAATTAATTCACGGTGAATCCTAGAACTTCAGTTAATTCTTTAGCGTTGGTTATGGTCATATACATTAATTGGAGTCTTTATAGCAAACCATTATCGCTAGCATTATTGATTGTGAAGTTGTAAATTAATGAGGTGGGGAGACTGAAACACCTAAAATTTTATTTAGTCGACAAAAACTTTGTTTTAAACCTTAATCTAGAACCTATGGTCTTTAAAGAGAGTGTTGGTGAAATGAGAACAATAGCTAAGTGTTAGGGGGGGTTTCAGAGGTCTTTAAATATAAGGAAACCATATATAAAGGAGGTCTTAAGAGGGCAGCTGTTCATGAGAAATCTGCCCACCTCTTTTACATGAAAGTCAGATAGAGCAAGGGAAAGAGAAGTAACACCTAGGGTAATATTTTTTTCAAGGAAAATCCCTAATCTTGTCTCTCTTATTTTAGCCATGTAATGGGTGTTTTAGGTATGATATTGTTTGTGTGTTGGTGTGTATTGCGTGTGTATTGATGTGTTGTGTTTGAGAAGAAGTCTGTTATAAAGCATCGTAAGAGTCGGTTAGGGTTTTTGTCATATCTACTTTGTTTCAATTCCGATTAAGATGATTTTGCACTATCTAAAAACATCGTTGTGTTGCCTTCAACGTTTTAGTTTTGAGTTCGTAGAATCTCACATTTGTATATCAAAAAATTATATTTAAGTCAATTTACTGTAAAAGTTCAGAATTCTTCACACACTAACAGCCGCCGCCCCCCATCACACATATACACACTTAAGACACACAATTACACCACAACTGAACCCCCCCACCCCCCTCTACCGGACACACATCGAAACACACACATGCACACACACAGAGCAAAAATTCTCTCTCTCTCTCTCTCTCTCTCTCTCTCTCTCTCTCACACACACACACACACACACACACTGCCCAACCCCATTTCTCTCTCACACACACGCACAAACAATGAACAAACACACACCCATACCTGAAACACACACACACACACTACACGGTTCACACACATGCGCTAAACTTAATACACTAAAAGGGCAGAAAAATTACCCTTGAAGAGATTGTCAATCTCTCTCCCTCTCTCTCTCTCTCTCTCTCTCTCTCTTTCTCTTAGTTCCAAATTCTCCATCTTCCCTACCAAAGCCCCTTGTTCACCTCTGTTTCTTCGTTTTCAATTTTTCTTTCTTTTATTTCCCTTTTACCGGAATTCTCCCGTCCGTTGTATTACTAATTTTTTTTATAATTTATTTTCATTAGTCATGAAACAAATAGTAGGAGGTGGCACCAATTAAGAAAATTTCTCTATAAGTTTCATACATGTCAAGCCTAGTTTTCAAAATTGCAAAATAGCCAAATTCATGACCCAGTATATACCCAAACGTAACAATTTAGTTTTGTTCATACCATATCCTAGTCAGAGCCCCGGGGCCCGCTAGGGGACCTGCGTCGCGCCACACATCGCCCGGTCAACGGTCAATTATTCAACGCCATAACCCGGTCAAAGTGCATCTCCTTTCGAGCATGCACAGGCATCACCAATGCAGCGACATCAACACAGTCAAACTGTTGGAAAAAGGGATCGACCCCTCAAGGGGTTCGGCCACCCCTTTCCTAAGGGGGTTGGCCACACCTTTGTTGTGAGGGGTCGGCCACCCCTTCCCCGCAAGCGGGTCGGCCACCCCTTCCCCGCAAACGGGTTGGCCACACCTTTCCTAAGCGGTCGGCCACCCTTTTCCTAAGGGGGTCGGCCACCCCTTTGTTGTGAGGGGTCGGCCACCCTTTCCTAAGGGGGTCGACCACCCTTACCTTAAGGGGTCTGCCACCCCTTTGTTGTGAGGGGTCGGCCACCCTTTCCCAGTAAGAGGCTTGGCCACCCTTTTGCCTTGCAAGGGTCATTCTTAAACCCTGAACATCATTCATCGCACTCTCTACGATGCGCACTCAACACCAATGGTCACTTGACGCTCGTCACCGACCGTGCGCAATCGTCACGACGGCAGAACACTATCACAAGTATTGCTCGGCGATAGTCGTCGCTGCGCCCTTGCGCCATTCTCATGATACGTGCACTGGCACCAAGTATTGCTCTGCGGCAGTCGTCGCCGTGCCCATGTGCCGCAATCATGTTACAGGCCTCCGGGCATCACACTTATTCACCACACCATGCGCCCCCGCCATGGACGTGGAACATGCTTCGACCCACTCTCCAGAGTGTGCAGTATTTTGGGGGCTCTGCTCGTAGAGCTCCGGCACGAGGACCCCAAACTGCAAATGGGCTTAGCGCCATCACCAGCTCAATCAAATTGCGGGACGGGCTTCGTGCCGTCGCCGGCTCAATCAAACTGTGGCATGGGCTTAAAGACACCACGGGCTTAGCGCCATCGCCGGCTCAATCAAACTGCAGGAGTGGCTTTGTGCCGTCACCGGCTCAATCAAACTGCGGCATGGGCTTAGCGCTATCCCGGGCTTAGCGCCATCGCCTGCTCAATCAAGCTGTAGGATGGGCTTTGTGCCGTCGGCGGCTCAATCAAACTGCGGCATGGGCTTAGCGCCATCACGGCTTAGTTCCATCACGGCTTATCGCCATCACTGGTTCAATCAAACTGTGGGGCTGGCTTTGTGCCGTCACCGGCACAATCAAACTGCGGCATGGGCTTAGCGCTATTAAAGGCTTAGCACCATCGTCGGCCATTAAAGGCTTAGCGCCATCGTCGGCTCAATCAAACTGCGGGACGGGCTTCATGCCGTCATCGGCTCAATCAAATTGTGGCATGGGCTTAGCGCCATCACTAGCTTAGTGCCATCGCCGGCTTAATCAAACTGCGGGACGGGCTTCATGCCGTCGCCGGCTCAATGAAACTGCAAGACGGGCTTCGTGCCGTCGCCGCCTCAATCAAACTGCGACATGGGCTTAGCGCCATCGCCGGCTCAATCAAATTGCGGGACGGGCTTCGTGCCGTCACCGGCTCAATCAAACTACGGCATGGGCTTAGCGCCATCACGGGCTTAGCGTCATCGCCGGCTTAATCAAACTGCGGGACTGGCTTCGTGCCGTCGCCGGCTCAATCAAACTGTGGCATGGGCTTAGCGCCATCACGGGCTTAGCGCCATCGCCGTCTCAATCAAACTGTGGCATGGGTTAGCACCATCGCCGGCTCAATCAAACTGCGGCATGGGCTTAGCGCCCTCACGGGCTTAGCGCCATCGTCGGTTCAATCACCGGGGGCTCTGGCCCTCGCAGCAGGATGGGCTCGCAACCTTGAAGCCATCATCGGCACGACCTTAAAGCCACTGACATCATACTTGTAGGGAACTCCGACCGAAGACTTCCCCGCAACAGACTCTAAGCACCAAATGGCGACCGTGGCCACTCATGTTACTCATATTGCTGTTGATCGTCGACACCACTAGGGCAATGACCCACGGGTCACTCCAGGATGAGGGCAGGTCCTTGAAGGGCATCGCGCCTAGTTCGCCTGGCAATTGGCTACAGGGGCAACCCTCACCGCTGTCAGGTTCTCTGCGCGTCTCTTGACGCACCTTGTGGGATTCAGTAAGGGCTTGCACTGGTGGCTAGGGCAACGGGCTACTCTGACCATGCTATCGCGGCATGATCAATCTCTTCAGACAGGCAGAGAGATGTTGCAAAGGCAGGGCAGCACGAACTTGGGGACCGATAGTCCAACGGAGAATCAGGACTTTGGCCCCCTGGTGACGTGTCGTTCCCAGGGGTGACACATGTCAACTTATGACACACGCACATTTTTTGCCTATAAATAGTGGACTTTGGAGCTTATTCAAGGATCTTTTTCTCATTTGGACTTTTCACTTTCTCTCTCTAAAAAGACATTCTCTCTAGAATTCTAGTGAAAGAAACACATTTGAACCTTGGTCACCAGACCCTCGACGCTGCACCCTTGACACGGACTGTCGACCGTCGGGCCTTGTTCGTCATCGCACTGCCTACACGGCTCTGCCAGCCCTCGTGACCGGTCTGCGGAGCCTTTTCTCAGCTCTTACTATGTCCTTGATGTCTCCTACTTTGTCTACCTGGAAGCTGACTCAGACTACATCCTTTGTGGCTCCTCCACGTAGCAGCGAACCCCTTTTCTGTATCAACATTTTGGCGACTCCGCTGGGGAGGTGAGCATCGTGTTGCAGTCTGAATATCTTCCAGACTCAGGCACCATGCATGTGCAGCGGAGAGCTACGATGACTACCAATAGTGCAGTTCATTCCTTGCCTGACACACCCAAGCAACCATGCCTCAGCAACGTATGGCTACTAAAACTACCACTCACATCCTCTACCCAGCCATCCATGAGGCCGTCATTTCCAGACTTGGAGAATTTTCAAGCTAACATTGTTCTACCGGCACCACCCTTGGTGTTATGTCCCACTTCATTGAGGGCTTCACCCCTTGGATACCCGAAGCAAGCCAAGTTCCCTACCCCTTCTGCATGCCTCTCATTGCAGCGACTTGATACGTGGTGCATGGGGTGGCTCAAGCCACGCTACTAAGTCTCAACTCCATCAGTCGACATCCCCCTCAGGCCGTGCGACCTCGCCAACATGCATGCAACGCGTCTTGCCAACCCTCCCATGCCTCTGTCACTCAGCCGGTCATCGATGCCGACCCACCGCCGGGCTTCACTCTCCATTTTCAACACTTAGAAAAATTTCTTCATTTTTCGCGGTCGGGTCATCACCCCCGCGACTTCACTCGGCACCCTCCCCTCTCTTCAACACTTAGAAAAATTTCTTCATTTTTCGCGGTCGGGTCGTCACCCCCGCGGCTTCACTCGGCACCCTCTTCACTCTTCAGCACTTAGAAAAATTTGTTCAGTTTTTGCGGTCGGGGTCACCACCCCTTGCGACTTCACTCGGCACCCTTGCTCCAGCTCAACATTTAGCAAACTTTTCAACACTTTGAAAAATAAATTAAAAAAATTCAACACTTGGAATTTTTTTGAACGCCCTCGCACCCTACCTGCTCGCGGTCGGGTCACCACCCTCTCTTCCTCATTCTACACTTAGAAAAATTTTCACAAAAATTTTTCACCCTCTGGTGCTCTATCTAACACTTAGAAAAAATTTCAATGCCCCAACCTCCCTCTTTCTCTCCCTTTCCCCTCAAAATTATTCTTCCTCAAAATTTTACATCCCCTCTCATGCTCCTTTTATAGGCTCCAAAACAAAATCGCATTTAAATGTCAATTTTAAAGTCCACAAGCAACAGCAGGCCCGATGGGCAGAACCCAACCCGCGAGCGCCCCGACCCGCGCCTGCCCAGCCCTGTTTCCCCTCTCTTTATTCAGCTTAAGCGGGTCAACCCACCCACTCGTTGACTCGACCCAACCCTCATTCCCCAAACCCTAATTTCCCTTCTCTTTCTCTTTTTTCCTCTTGAGGTGCACCGCCATCTCGGCCTTCGCCTTCCGCCGGCCGACCTTCTCGGCATCGCCACTCCTCCTGCCGACCCCCTCTCCCCCTTGGCTCTCTCCCTCTCTTCTCCCCACGACCCCGCCAGCCCCACGGC
Organism: Escallonia herrerae; assembly: GCA_033070095.1. Classification (NCBI taxonomy): domain Eukaryota; kingdom Viridiplantae; phylum Streptophyta; class Magnoliopsida; order Escalloniales; family Escalloniaceae; genus Escallonia; species Escallonia herrerae. The sequence continues at coordinate 362,020 of JAVXUP010000229.1, forward strand.
GCCATGGCTAACACCGCCCCCTTCCCCTTCGCCCTTTTTTCTGCTTCGACCCTTCTCCCTGCAACCCACCTAACCAACCCCCTGCTACCCCGACCCCCCCTTCAGCCTCTCTCTCTCCCATTTCTCTCTTCCCCTATCCCGTATGCCCGTATTGCGCGGCCAAAGGCACTGCGCCGCCGACCCCCTTTCTTGTTTCATCTCCACCCTGGCCGACCACCCTGCTACCGCGACCCCCCAACTCCCCCGACGCCCCCCCCGGCCTCTCTTCCTCTCCCCCGACCCCGTAAGCCTGCCGACGGTGCGGCAGACCCAAGCCTTCCCCCTTTTCTCTCCAACTTCAGCCATTCTCACCACCACATCGCTGGTCGACCCCCTACCCCGCTAACCCCCCCCCCCACAATCGAGTCTCGCTGGCCGACCCCACAACCACTGTGACCCCCTGGCCGACCCCCCTTTTGTTTTAATTTCACTGCTTTTTTTTGTTTGAAAATACATTTTCACCATTTTCACAACGCTAACAAAAGCACCCACCATTTTCACAAGGCAACACCGCATTCAGCCTCTACCGCCACAACGGCACACCTTCGGCCCTTACCCATGTTCACAACGCTAACAAAAAAATCACGAGGACATGAAGTGCATCTCGCGCTCCAACCTTCATGTTTCCCCTCCCTTCCACATTTTATCACTTTTTTTTTCCATACTTAGAAATTTTCTCACAACTCTGGCTACACTCGCATCAACCGCGAGCCTGCACCTGTAACCACACCCTTACCGCACCACCTCCGCGATGCTCGTCGCCCATCGCCCTGGCGCCATCTCCGCGACACTCATCGCCCGTCGCCCCGGCGCAGTCTCGGCGACACTCATCACCCGGGCGCCGTCTCCGCGACCCCCGTAGCCAGCGCCGTGTGAAACTTTCGCGACACTCATTGTCCATCGCCCAGAGGCTGCCTCCGCGACCCTCGTCGTTGGTCATCCAGACGTCCTCTTCGCGACCCCCGGCGCTCGTCGCTCGAGCCGCCAACTCTTCACCTTCGTCACTCAAAGACGATGTCAACTTTTCGGCCAAACGACATCAACATCTTACTACGCATTTATGTGTGCGGCGCCTGCTCGGGTTGCCCCTCCGTGCACGCCACACGCAGGGGCTATGTTCATACCCTATTCTGGTCAGACCAGCAAGGCCCGCTAGGGGACCCACTCTGCGCCACACATCACCTCTTTGACGTCATTCACCCGGGCGCCGTCTCTACGATGCTCGTCGCCCATCGCCTGGGCGCCGTCTCCGCGACCCCCGTTGCCGTCGTCAGGGTGCCGTCTCCGTGATGCTCGTCGCCCATCTCCTGGGCACCGTCTCCGCGACGCCCGTCGCCTAGGCACCGTCTCCACGACCCCCGTCGCCAGCGCCGTGTGCAACTTCCACAACACTCGTTGCCTATCGCCCAGGGGCCGTCTCCGCGACCCTCGTAGCCCGGGGACTGTCCCCGCGACCCTCGTCGCCCGGGGGCTGTCTCTGCCCCCCTCGTCGCCCGCCTTCGTCACTCAAAGACGATGTTAACAACTTTCTGACAAAACAACATCACCATCTAGCCACATCGTTTATGAGTGCGGCGTCCACTTGGGTTGCCGCTCCGCGCACATCACACGCAGGGGACTAATGTTCATACCCTATTATGGTCAAACCAGTAGGGCCCGCTAGGGGACCCATTTTGCATAACAAATCACCCAGTCAACGGTAAACTTTTCAATGCTCACATGCCGGTCAAAGCGTCACATAATCAAGTCATCATGCATTTTCCCTTTGAGAAGCAACCTTGGTGTGCCTTCCCTTTTAAAGGGGTCGGCCACCTATCTTGACGACCGACGACCGTCACTCAAGTCGTGCGCCATAGTCGCAATGACTGTCGCTCGTTGCTGCGCTCCGTCGCCGCGACAAGCGTTCACTAGTCCTCACACTTTCTCTCGCGTCCACGCGACAGCTCCGTCACTCCTGTCACCCGAGCTCCAACTCCGCGACTCTCGTCGCTCGTGCGCCATCTCGGCGACCTTCGTCCCGCGCGTTTGCACGTTAACTCCATGACTCTCGTTGCCCGCGCACCATCTCCACGATCTTTGTCGCCCGCGTCTGCACAACAGCTCTGTGACTCCCGTCGCCCACGCTCCAACTCCATAACTCTCGTCAACCGTGCGCCAGCTTTGAGACTCTCGTCGCCCGCACACCTTTGTTGTAACCTTCGTCGCTGCGCCATTGCGCCATTCTTATGCTATGTGCCCCCGCACCAAGTATTGCTCTGTGACAGTCGTCGTTGCGCCCTTGCACCTTTCTGATGATGCGTGCCCATGGCACCAAGTATTGTTCCGCGATGTTCATCGCTGCGCCCTTACACCATTCTTATGATGTGTGCCCCCGACACCAAGTATTGTTTCGCGACAGTCGTCACTGCGCCCTTGCGCCATTCTTATGATGCGTGCCCCTGGCACCAAGTATTGCTCTGCGACAGTCGTCGCTGCGCCCTTGCGCCTTTTTGCTGATGCGTGCCCCAGGCACCAATTATTGTTCCGTAATAGTCGTCGCTGTACCCTTGCGCCATTCTTATGATGCGTATCCCTGGCCCCAAGTATTGCTCCACGACAGTCATTGTTGCGCCCTTGCGCCATTCTCATCATGAGTGCCCCCAGCACTAGGTATATCTCCGCGACATTCGTCGCTGCGCCCTTGCACCATTCTCATCATGCATGCCCTCGGCACCAGGTATATCTCTGAGACGTTCGTTGCTGCGACCTTGTGCCGGTCTCATGATGCGTGCCCCCGGCACCAAGTATTGCTCCGCAGCAGTCATCGTCGCGCCCATGCCCCACAATCATGTTACAGGCCTCCGGGCATCACACTTATTCACCACAACATGCGCCCCCGCCATGGGACGTGGAACATGCTTCGACCCACTCTCTGAAGTGTACAGCATTTCGAGGGCTCCGGCCCTCACTATCAAACCTCACTACGGGATGGGCTGTATGCCATCTCCGGCTCAATCAAACTACGGGATGGGCTTAGCGCCATCACGGGCTTTACGCCATCGCCGGCTCAATCAAACTGAGGGACGAGCTTCGTGTCATCACCGGCTCAATCAAACTGCGGGATGGGCTTTATGCCGTCGTCGACTCAATCAACTGCGGCATGGGCTTAGTGCCATTACGGGCTTAGCGCCATTGCCGGCTCAATCAAACTACAGGGTGGGCTTAGTGCCGTCGTTGACTCAATCAAACTGCAGCATGGGCTTAGCGCCATCGTCGGCTCAACCAAAACTGCGGGACGGGCTTCGTACCATCGTCGGCTCAATCAAACTGTGCCATGGGCTTAGCGCCATTGCCAGCTCAATTAAACTGCGGGGAGGGCTTCGTGCCGTTACGGGCTCAATCAAACTGCGGCATGGGCTTAGCGCCATCACAGGCTTAGCACCATTGTCGGCTTAATCAAAACTGCAGGACGGGCTTCATGTCGTCGCAGGCTCAATCAAACTGCAGCATGGGCTTAGTGCCATCACGGGCTTAGCGCCGTCGCCGGCTCAATCAAACTGCGGCATGGGCTTAGCGCCATCACGGGCTTAGCACCACCGCCGACTCAATCAAACTGTGGGATGGGCTTCGTGCCGTCATTGAGTTTAATCAAACTGCGGCATAGGCTTAGCGCCATCGCCTGCTCAATCAAACTGTGGGGCGGGCTTCGTGCCGTCGCCAGCTCAATCAAACTGCGGCATGGGCTTAGAGCCATCACGGGCTTAGAGCCATCGCTATCTCAATCAAAACTGTAGGACGAGCTTCGTGTCGTCACCAGCTTAATCAAACTGCGGCACGGGCTTAGCGCCATCGTCGGCTCAATTAAACTGCATGACGGGCTTCGTGCTGTCTCCGGCTCAATCAAACTATGGCATAGGCTTAGTGCCATCGCCGACTCAATCAAGCTGCAGGATGGGTTTCATGCGGTCGCCGACTCAATCAAACTGTGGCATGGGCTTAGCGCCATTACGGGCTTAATGCCATCGCCGGCTCAATCAAACTACGACACGGGCTTCGTGCCATCACCGGCTCAATCACGTGCGGCATGGGCTTAGTGCCGTCACGGGCTTAGCGCCGTCACGGCTCAATCAAACTTTTAGATGGGCTTCGTGCCGTCGCCAGCTTAATCAAACTGCGGCATGGGCTAAGCGTCATCACGGGCTTAGCGCCATCGCTGGCTCAATCACCGGAGGTTCTGGCCCTCGCAGCAGGATGGGCTCGCATCCTTAAAGCCATCGTCGGCACGACCTTAAAGCCACTGACATCACACTTGTAGGGAACTCCGACGTGAATAGTTTGCCATAACAGATTCTAAGCGCACCAAGCGATGACCATGGCCACTCATGTTACTCATATTGCTATTGATCGTCGACACCACCCGGGCAATGACCCTGGCGGGGGTCACTCCGGGACGGGAGCAGGTCCTTAAAGGGCATCCCGCCTAGTCCACCTTGCAGTTGGCTACAGGGGCAACGCTCACCATTGTCAGGTTCTTTGCGCGTCTCTTGATGTGCCTTGTGGGATTCAGTAAGGGCTTGGACTGGTGGCTGGGGAACGGGCTACTCTGACCATGCTACTGCGGCATGATCAGTCTCTTCAGACAGATAGAGAGATGTTGCAAGGGCAGGGCAACACAAACTTGGGGACCGACAGTCCAACGGAGAATCAGTACTTTGGACCCCCTAGCAACGTGTCATTCCCACGGGGTGACACATGTCAACTTATGACACATGCACATTTTTTGCCTATAAATAGTGGACTTTGGAGCTTATTCAAAGATCTTTTTCTCATTTGGACTTTTCACTTTCTCTCTCTAAAAAGATATTCTCTCTGGAATTCTAGTGAGAGAAACACATTTGAACCTTGGTCACCAGACTCTTGATGCTACACCCTTGACACGGACTGTCGACCGTCGGCCTTGTCCGTCGTCGCCCTGCCTATGCGGCTCTGCCAGCCCTCGCGACCTATTTGGGGAGCCTTGCTCTCAGCCCTTACTCCATCCTTGCTGTCTCCTACTTTGTCTACCTAGAAGCTGACTCAGACTGCATCCTTTATGGCACCTCCACGTAACAGCGAACCCCTTTTCCGTATCAACAGATAGTTCAAAGATAATCTGGGAGGGGTTTCAAACACTGAAGCATAACTTGATAAAAATATGGGAAAGAGGGAAAAGAAAAGAGAGAAAGAAGAAGAAAGAAAAGAAAAGAGAGAAAGGAAGGAAGGAAGAAGAGAAGAGGAAGAGGAAGAGTAAAGAGTAAAGGAGGGGGATTTGCATCAACTTTCTTCTATTGGCTTGAGCTTAATTTTCTTGGTAGGTTATCTTGTGTTTTTTTAAGTCTTCAGAACATGTATGAGAAGTATTATGAGTAGTATTAAAACACTTAGATATATTTTCTTGAAATGATTGAAGGAGAAGTATGATCATGTGTGCTGAAATCTGCAAAACAGTCATGGAATTATTGTAATTTTGGTGCTTAGAAAGGTGTACTTTTAATTGAGATATGAACTTGTTTAATTTTCGTGTTATACTAATACATGTATAGAGTATACATACCAAATTTTAGATTATTTCAAGTACTATTACCATGGTCTAAAATTCGTGGCTTGGAACCTATCCTGTGAAACTGTACAGTCATGAAATTAGAGTAATTTTGATACTTAAAAAGGTATACTTTTAGTTGATATATGGACTAGGTTATTTTATATGTTAAACTAATACACGTATATAGTATACACACAAAATTTCAGATTATTTCAAGTATTATTACTATGGTTTAAGATTCGTGGCTTGGAACCTGTCCTGTGAAAGTATTGCTGGATAGATTCTGAAGTCTGTCTTTGGAAGGACTTGGCATGACCTTATAATAATTTTTCGTACCAAATAAAATATTGAGATGAATCTATTAAGTCTAGTTTTTAGAAATATATAGTTTGACTGTAAAGGCCTTGTAATCAAAATGTTATGATTTTCGGAGTACAGGCTACTCCTGTTGCCAATAGAATTACTGGGCAGATTATGTAACTTAAACTAGTAGTTTTTTGTGTTAGGCTTAATGATGAATAACTAGTTAAATTTCAGGTTTTAAATGGACAGTCAAATATCTACACAATAGTATAAGTATACATATGAGTAGGGTACTTAAGGAAGAACATCAAATTATTTCTTACTTGATTACTGAATTAGTTTGCGCATTAGAGATTAAGTTATATGTTTGGCATGTGTTGTTGATAATATGGTAAATATGACTTGTAATACCCCAAAAATTTTCTTGTACAAAATTATTATTTTAAGTAAATAAGTTCGTGGTCTTTTTGGTAATAATTAAGAAAATGGTTGTTATCGTTTCAGAAATTTTCGCTTGAATGAAAAGTGGTTTCATTCGAAGTAAAATGAAGGGAAATGATGTTTGGAGTTTCTGAACTTTTCGGTCAAATTAAAAGTTTTAATTTGAATGAAAACTCAATTTTGGTCGAATTAAAATTTTTAATTCGAATGAAAACTCATTTTTAGTCGAATTAAAAAAAATTTTGAATCATTTTTGCGTCTGCTGGTTTCAGTTGAAGGAAAGTCTTTTCCTTTGAATGAATACTTCAAAATTTTCCTTGTCTCATATAAATAGTTGTCATATTTCTTTTCTAGCCTTTTTAGGGTCCTTGTTTCTTTGTTTCTCTATTCTTTTCCTTTCCGTCAGGGAGAGAGAAAGATTAGAAGGCTTGGAAAGCTTCTTAAAACTAGAAGCAATCTGTAAAGGCTGTGACTGAGAGATATAAATGATGTGATTGTTTAAAGGCTTAAACTTTTGTGGATGCGCGATATATGTGGAATTAAGAATAATATATTTTTTTCTCTGAAATGAATTTGATGATAGATTGAGCTGCTTTGCTTTGAGGTATCAGGGTGCTCAGGAAAAGCGTGATGGCCTTTGGTATGACGAGTAAGTGCTTACTAATTTTGGTTATTCATATTGACTAAGTCGATGTAGGATGCTTTAAATGTTATCGGATGGCTTTGATTTTGATGTCTGAATAAAAATTAGATGGAGGAAAATATTGATCATTAGGTGATCTCATGGTTTGGCTGGTGAATTGCATAGACATTATGTCGTTGTAACTTTAGTTAAGCCTTAGATTTCGAATTTGTGATCTTTTGTAGTTGAAAAATATGGGCAAGAAGTTGAGCTCGATGTTGCCTTAAGAAACCATGTGTTTGAAGTAATAAAATATTTTTGAGTATATAATTTTGGAATATTCGATGTTGGCAATTTGATCATGGATAACCATATTTGAAAGTCTAACAGTGTGGGTGAAGTATTGGGCGGAAAGTGTACCAATAATTTAGTAACTTAAGTTATAAGTTGCACTCAATTGTCAGCAAAATGTTATTAAGGGTGTATTTAAATGATTCTATTTGTGAATTTGTAAGCGCGTAATTTTGATATGAAGATTATAAAGTATAAATGCTTTGTGATTAATGTGAAGATTGGTTCCTACTTTTGGTGTACGTTGAAGTGAAGTGTGACAATGTTAGGCATTGTACCAAGGCTATGATTTGATGTGTTATCATAATGGCGCAACGTGAGCCTTTTGGTATCATATTGGTTTCAAATGATTTGAATTTTGATTGGAGTAACTTAATTCAACGTGTTTCATTTTTTAGCCAAGAATAAATATTTTGAGGAGCAATTTGAATATATTTTGGGCTAGTGATGGCAATGGAAGTTAAAGACTTAAGTTTGAATTTCGTAAAACACATCATATGGAATGAGAAATTGCTTAGTACTTGGTACACCTCAGGCTTGAAGTTAAGCGTGTTATCCGGATTGTGTAAAGCATATGGTTTGGTATATTATTAGAGTAGCGCAGTGGAGGCGTTATGTATTGGAGATTGATTTCATTTGTTGAATTTTGAATGTCGCATTTTTTTGGCTCAGTCCATTCCGTAGGCTAGTTAAGCCATGCATGTTTTGAAGTTAGAATTTCAGTCAATACTATGAGGAACGTGTTGATTTGCGTTGGAAGCAAGAAGTTAGTTTTGATAATTAAGGTGCATTTAATTCCACGGACATAATTCTTTTTAAAGGGGGGAGAGAGAATGTAATACCCCAAAAATTTCTTGTGCGAAATTATTATGTTAAGTAAATAAGTATGTGGTCTTTTTACTAATAATTAAGAAAATGGTTGTTATCGTTTCTGAAATTTTCGGTCAAATGAAAAGTGGTTTCATTGGAATCAAAAGAAGGGAAATGATGTTTTGGAGTTTCTAAAGTTTTCAGTTGAATTAAAAGTTTTAATTCGAATAAAAACTCGTGTTCGGCCGAATGCAAAAAAAAAGTTTTAATTTGAATGAAAACTCATTTTCGGTTGAAAAATTAAAAAAAATTGAATCATTTTTGCATCTGGTGATTTCAGTCGAAGGAAAGTCTTTTCCTTCGAATGAAACTTAAAATTTTCCTTTCTCATATAAATAGTTGTCCTATTTCTTTTCTAGCCTTTTCAAGATCCTTGTTCCTTTGTTTCTCTGTTCTTTTCCTTTCTGGCGGGGAGAGAGAAAGATTAAAAGGCTTGGAAAGCTTATTTGGTTATAAGGTGGTACTTTGTGGTTTTTCCTTGTTCGAAAGCTTATACAGATAGGGGAATTCGTACTTTTTTGCTGTGGCAAAGGTTATACCTTCTTCAAATCTGAAAAATCATTGGGGTTGATCAAATCTTTTGTAATTTTTGTTAGTGTAAGGCTTTATATGGTTTTTTTGTTGTGGCAAGGTATTTTCGAAATTTGAATGTTTATGCTCATCGAGTTGGTTTATCCATATTGGTATGTACTTGAGTTATTCCACCATTGCCCTCTTTAAGAACTTTGTTTCACCTTTTCATTTGTGCATGATGATACTCATCTTTGAATTCATACATTTGTGACCGTCAATTAAGATTGACATTGACTATGTTGAACAACTCTCAAAATAGAGAGGGTCCTTTGGACACATGTTTGTTATATTATAGAGCCGAAGCCTCCTAGTACGCTCCGGAGCACACGTTTGATGTTTGTATGTTTGGTTCGAGATTTGGGTCTTATGACCACCATAGTCCTCGTATGTTTGTAGTGTACCCAACATATAATTGAAATGTGTTTTGGGTTAAACGCTTAATGACGTTTGCTTTGGTATTTGATATCAAGATATGGATTGCTCATTTTCATACCTTCGGGCTTGTATTCAATTTGGGTTCTTTGGACCATTTAATGAACATTTCGCACATTTGATTCGCTTATTTGCATCGTAGCCAATTTCTATCACTTGTTCGTCAAAGATTTGATTTTGTTTTGGACTACAAATCATCGTATTTGCTCCCCTTTTATTTTTCACTTACTGGGCTATTCGAGCTCACCTCCTACTCGTTTGTTTTGTCCTTTACCACAGGTGGTGGACGTGATTTGGGGCGTGGCATGCTTTGGAAATTAGAGTATTGATCTTATGAGCCTTATTGAATAATGAAATTCTTTTGGGAACTTTACCAGGTTGGGGTAATTTGATAGAATAGTTTTGTATAACTATTTGTCCGCTGCGATTAGAAATTATTTTGTAATAGAATATTCAGTGGAAAAAACACTTGAGATTGGGATAACTTTTGTTCTATGGATGTATATGTATATATATATATATATATATATATCATTTCGGAGGATTTAGTTGCTCTCTTTATACCGTTATCTTTAGAACTGTAATGATATTTAATGGAGTTTGATGGTAAGTCACGGCCTCCTGGTTTGGGGGCGTGACATGACTTGGCAGGGGATTAAACCTCTTTTGAGGTACTTGATGACATTTTGTTGACATATGTATATGATTTTGCATATCACGTGAAGGAGAAGGAAAAAAGTGAGTTGAGGGTGTTATTTGTCGGGGCTAAAAGTTATTCGGCCAGGGTTCTCGTTCTCTTTCATGTCTCGATAGTACGTAGTAGCTATGCGTACTAGTTCTCGAAAGGAATTATTGGCGTGCATGTGATGACGTTGGACTTCTTCTATCGAACCCACTATATCAGTTGGTTACGATACAAAAGGTATCTCGCATTCAGGGAAAGTTGGTTTGTGCATGAGGGGCATATTTGCACATTGATATTCTTGTACTTGGCTCATATTTGTCTTGAACTTGTTTATACTGTTTCGTTACCCTTATTGAGATCAAGTAAGTATTTAGGTCTTTCTTTCCATTCTTGTGTATGTTTTACAAGATTTCAGATCTTGCTCGATATGCTATTCCCGTTTCTTTTGAAGGCAAGTGTCAAATGTTTGTAAGTGATAGTCGATATGTTAAAATAATTCTTAAGTATATATGTATCATCTGTTCAAGTGACATGCATGTTTATACTAACTATTCATAATATAATCAATTCATGTTTGGACTTAAAAGCATCGGATACCCTATTGAGCACTGAGCAGTCAGGTTGACCCATTCCCGATACTTTTTTGGTTCAGAGTCAGAATATCTGCCATGGGACGAAAAGGAGTACCTTGGTGAGGAGCAAGAGTATTATGCTGGGTGAGCAATGTTTTACTTGTTCTTCTTTTGTTTTGGAGTGTAGCACTTGTATAGGAGAGAGGTGATCTGTACTATAATGTTATGTTTAGTTTTTTCACTTATGGATGACTGTAACATTTAAGCCATGCTTCCGCTGTTTCTTTTGAGGTTTCTAGTAAAGCTTTATTTATCCTCAAGGTATATATGTTAACCAGATTGTTTAGCGTTGCACTCCTTTTCCTGGAGGTGTGACATCCCAAGGAAACCCATCTTACCGCCGTTAAACGTATTTTGTAAATGCCTATCTGGGACGATAAATTTAGGACTTTGGTATCTACAAAATTCTTCCCTTGATCTAGTGGGTTTCTCTAATTCTGATTATGCCGAATGTCTGCTTGATCGTAAAAGTACTAGTGGTACTTGCCAATTTCTTATTGAAGCTCTAGTATCTTGGCACAGTAAGAAACAAACATTTATTGCGCTTTCCACAGTTGAGGCAGAATATGTTGCAGCTGGCAGTTGTTGTGCTCAAGTTCTTTGTATGTGTCAAACGTTACGAGATTTTGGTGTTTCCTTAGATAATATTCCCATCATGTGCGGTAGTAATAGTGCTATAGATATTAGTAAAATCCGGTTCAACACTCTCACACAAAGCACATTGATATCCGTCACCACTTTCTTCAAGACAACGTTCAGAAAGGATTAATCGAACTCAAGAAAGTAGGATCGGGAGATCAGCTTGCAGACATTTTTACAAAACCTTTAGCTGACTCTAGTTTTTGTTCCCTTCGTCGTCGCTTAAGAATGTGTGATCTCAGCTAATTGATGTCCAATATTTCTTTAGCTTTCATTTGACCTTTTTCAGTCGAAGGAAAAGATTTTCCTTCGAATGAAAAGTTCCCATTCAAATAAAAGTCTTTTATTTGAATGGAAATTGTTTCATTCGAGTGAAACACGTTTCATTCGAATGAAACTGTACCTCTCTTCTTAGTTTTTGTCCCTTTGTTCTTTGCGGTCGAATGAAAAGAAGTTTTCATTCGATTGAAATCTTTTCATTTGAATGAAACCTATTTTTCGTTTGAATGAAATCTCTTCGTTTATTTAAACCCCTCTTTTTCACTATTCTCTTTCACTGTTTACTTTTTATAGTTTATTGTCAACTTTTTTACCCTTCTTACTTCTTACCATCTTTCAACGCTTTCTTCTATGGATCCGCCACGCGCTGCTCTCACAACCATCGTCGCCTTGTTTTGCAAGAAAATTCTGACAGTTCGTCTGAGGTTCTTCCTGCTCTACCTCGTTGTGGCTCACTCCGGCTGCACCCACTTCGTCAACTGTTCCTGCAAACCAACCATCCACCGCTATCCTACATTCTCCAGGTACTTTGCTCCCTCCTCCTCTTCTGCTTCTCCACCTATATGTCCTCTACCTGCATGTCCCTACATGTCACCTACAGACATTCTTTACATACCTCATTTTTTTGAAACTACTGAAGACCAAATCAATTTTTATACAAACTTTGGCAATAGGGATATTGTTCCCGGTCGCCCTAGTGACCTTGAACTTATGGCATAACTTAGTGTCACGCCATTTTTTGAGCGAATGGGGTGTACATCTCTGTTATCTACTCCCTTTGTCTATTATCCCACTTAGTCCGCATGTTTTATGCTAACATGTCTGTTAACTTTAATGTCTCCTCATTCCTTGTGACCTAAGTAAATGGCATCACTATTTGCCTTGATGCCACCACTTTGGCCCACATTCTTGGTTTCACAAACCAATCTTCTCTTGTCATTTTTCCCGACAATACTTAGTGCACTAATGGCATTTTCACTCCTCTCCGATAGAGTCAAACCTTATTCAACACTCAGTCTCTTACTGAAGCCCAAAAACCTAACCTTAGTGACCTGTCCCCTTTATACCGTATTCTTCATCTCATTATATCTTATAATCTTTTGGGGCGCTCAGGTTCTTATGCTTCTTTTACATACCTTGATATTATACTTCTTACCTATTTTATTCGGGGCTCTCCTTTAAATATTGCGGGCATAATTTTTCTTGTTATGGATGCTCATAAAAATAAATCTCACGCTCATCTTTCTTTTGGTCTTCTTCTCACTAAAGTTTTTGAACATTTCAAGTTCCCCTTCCGACAGCTGTCTTAGAATGTGTCTCTATTCTCAGCATGCATATTCTTCACCTTACTTCCCCTCGTCGTGCTGGATTTACCATTCGCACTGACTCAATCACCCATGCCTGTTCTCTTGAGTGGGCAACACTACTTGAGTCAACTCATGCACCTGAGTCCGCTCCTGCTCCTCCCCCCTCTTTGGCCCACCTCCACCGACTGACCCTTCTTCCTCTATACCACCTCTGTCTACTGACCCTTCCTCTTCTGCCCCTCGTTAACCAATACCACCTCTCCTTCTGACCCTCTTTTCAGTCCCCTCACTGATTTTTCTAACCTCAATTTTGATGATTTCTATCTTCTGACACTTCCTCTCTTTCTGAGCAGCTCTCTCGTCTCTCTAATACTGTTCAGCTCATTCTTGAATCCGAAACTAAGTTAGCCATTTCTGTCACCACCAATCAAATCCCTCTTCTTGACCATCTCACTTCCCTTTGGCAGTCCTCGGCCTAACTTTATCTCAAATCAAATTGACTTCCACACACTCCTCAATGATCTTGTTTCCAACATCTCCTCACTTCCTCTTAACCTCAGTCCCGTCTTGGATCGATTGAATTGCCTGCAGCAGGATCTCCAATGCCAGCATGATGTCGCGCTTCACGCTTATCGTCGCCAAGCTTATCTCACTACTAGCATTTTGACTGAGCACAACCGCTACTTAGTGCATCAGATTTTTGATCAGGCAAATGGGTTCTACGTCACTTGTCCAGATGTCTTTCCATCTCGTCATGAAGGAACCGAAGGTGAAGAGTGGTTTTTTAACCCCACCTTTTCTACAATCCTCCGATGTAGCGATCGCCTCGTATGGTGGAAGTAGTCGAGATTCCTACTTCTGATCTTCCATCGGCTCCAGATCCTTCTTCTACTGCTCAGGGTGGATGCCGTAGACATTAGGCATTTTTTTTACTGTTGCGCTTTCCCTTCTTTTTGATTTGACAAAGGGGGCGAACAACCATATTGTACCCTTATTATAATTATTGAACTGTACTTTTTGGAAATTTTGAAGCAGTTCATATATTGTTTGTTTTATTTTATGAATGATTATCTGATCCAGAGGGAGTGTGCCATGTTAGATTAATGTTGTCATCATAAAAAATGGGGAGATTGTTGACTTTAAAAGTCAAGTAGTATTATTTTGATGATTCCAAGATTATTGCCTCTAACATTTATCTAACAATGCTGTTAAGAATTATTTCAAAACCAATCATAATCAAATAAAACGTGAAATATTCCTTGGTCAAAGATTGAACTTGGATGTGGACTTGTACATGGACCTGGATCTAGATTTGGACGTCATTGCATTTCTCTTTGTTGTAATTAATCTTTAGAACTAAGTCTTTCTTAAAGATCTCCCAGAAAATCAGAAAAAGAATAAACCAAGAAGTATTCGTCTTGAAAGAGTTTTCATTCGAAGGAAAATAAGTTTTCATTTGAATTGATCCTTCAGTCCTTCTAATCTCGTTTTAAAATCTCATTTTAGTCGAAGCAAAAAGATTTCATTCGAACCAAAAATTTTCAGTCGAAGCAAAACTTTTCATCCGTAGCAAAACTTTTCAGTCGAAGCAAAACTTTTTAGTCGAAGCAAAAGATTTCAGTCGAAGCAAAAGTTTTCATCCGAAGCAAAAGTTTTCAGTTGAAGCAAAAGAAGTTTTCATTTGATGCAATCCATCAATGGATCTAAACTCTCTCAGTCCTATCATTTAATTCAAATGAATTCAGGATTCATTTGACCGAATTCTTCAGAGTTGTTTTCATTCGAATGATTTTATTTTCTCATTCGACTAAATCTTTGTGTCATCCCTTTTCAACGGTTATATTGTCTTTAAGTAAAAAAAGTGACTCCTAGAGCATTTATTGCTAACTTTGCCAATCTTTGAAAAATCTCTCTTACACTTCTCAAAAGACTCTCTTATCTTATTCTATGCTTCCAAGTACTTTCCTTGAGTGAGTTCATATTTGAGAAATTGAGTAGTAAGCTTCTTGGTTTAATCTTGAAAGGTTTCAGATCTTCCCACCTAAAAAAGCTTAGCTTTGTTATATTCATTGTAATATTTACCCATAAAGGAGTGTGTATTATATCTCGATTGTAATCTACTTTTCATTTGTAATTATTAGAAACCTTGAAGGGTTTCGGATCTATATTACGGTTTGAGCTAGCTCCCGAAACTAGCTGTTTAGTGAAAGGCCCGAGTAGGTCTCTCTTGTGTAGAGTGCTCGGAGACTGGACATAGGCTGGTGGGGCCGAACCAATATAAATTCTTGTGTTGATCTATATTTAATGTTTATGGTACTTCATTGTAAATTATGTTTTAAATTTCTGCTTAAAGCTGTAAAGACCTATTCAACCCCCCCCCCCCCCCCCCACATGTGTTTAGGGAACTACATTAATGCTCGGCATGCAATAAGAAATAAGTATTGACATGAGCTCAAATAATCTATTAAGGCTCTATATTGGGGTTACACTGGCAATAACATGCTAATATCAATCTACCACACGGAGCTCAAAGTTCATGAATAGCCATGAACGAATCAAAAGAACATATAGGAATAGAAACCCTAATAAAAAAAGTCCAACAATAATCATAATAATTTAAAAGAAAGAATACAATCATAAGTTGATAAATTCAGAGTTTGGACAGAAATCCTTACCCAGGACTCAGATAGAAACTCTTACCTCAGCTCGAAGCTAATCTAACCAAAAAAAATCTTTTGTTTTAACTTAAATGGAACAACCCAGTTATTAGAATACGGTCGATAGTACGATACTACAAACTCAATACTAACTTACCCATATTCCTAGAATGACCCACTCACGGTAGGTAAAACTACAAAAATACCCCTCATATTTAAAATTACCAAAAACACCCATCTCACATCCAAATCACCAGAATGTCATTTTCATAAGTAAAATCACTAAAATATTCTTATCGTACATGAATTTACCAAAAAAATACATCTTATAGGTAAAATTATCAACAGCCCCCCCCCCCCCCCCAGTGCCTCTTGTACTAGAGAAATCTCAAAAATATTTTAAAATACTCTTTTAAGCAACCCGAAGTCATTTTTGGCCTAAAAATTGTTCCAGGAAATTTTCGCTCGAAAATTCCCAATCGTTGTCCAAATCGAGAGCTCAAAAGCCAATTTTGCTAAAAATAGCTTTCAACCTCGAAATGAGACAAAATTTTAGATACTGAAACATCCCAATAAGACAAGGTTCTCCTAAAATTTTCAAACTGAAATAACTTGATTTCATATACTAAATAAATCGAGAACTCCTTTTCATTGATACAATTATTTAGTGTCCTTTGCAGACATAGAAAAATTCCAAAATTTTTCGTAGTGTAGACCTTGTAAAAATAATGGTCTCTGTTTCATGTTTGGCCAAAATCTAAGCGAAATTATTTTTAAAATATCATACAACAGACTGCCTAACCCCCCCCCCCCCCCACCCAATGACAATTATAGTCACTATTCACATTTCGACACACACTATTTCACTTTGAAAACACATACTGTCTTCTTCCTTACTTCCTTGCTGTGAACCCACCCACACACACAACACACACACACACACACACACACACACACACACACACTTATACACGTATATTACACACACATTCACACATCTGAACCACACACACACACACACACACACTGCAAACACACACTAGCACTCCCCATATCACACCCCCACACACATACACACACACACACACACACATTACACCACAATTGAAACCCCCTGGTACCCCAAAGCACACACCGTAAAACACACACATGCACTGCAAAAACACATTCACAAACTGTGCAACCCTATTTCTTTCACACACACACACACACACACACACACATCTTCACCCTAATGTGCGCGTGCACATACAGAGAGAAAGATAGATTGAGAATCTCTTCAAAGGTAACTTTTCTACCCTTTTAGCGTGTTAAGTTAGTTACCTTTGAAGAAATTCTCAATCTGTGTGTGTGTGTCCAATTCTCCTTCTTCCCCTACTGAAACCCCTTGTTCTCATATGTTTCTCTATTTTTAGTTTTTCTTTTCTCTTATTTCCCTTTTCACCTGAATTTCCCCTCTCCTTTCGATAACTAATCTTTTTTGGTAATTTAATGTCATTTGTCACCAAACAAAATAATAGGAGGTGGCATCAATTAAGAAAATTTCTCTAAAATGTTACACTCGTCAAGCGTAGTTTTCAAATTTGCAAAATAGCCTATTTTCATATTTACAAAATGACCCCAAAACTTTACAAAATTACCTACTGATCACAAAATTATTTTAAGCTTTTATACTCTACTAATATCCGAGTATTGCTCAAAATTATCACCCTTTTATTTTTTTGACCACAAATAATTTTATTAAACAACTTGAAAAAGTACGGGATATTACAGATATGCAGGGCAATAAGCAATGCGTATAAACACGACCACTATAGCCTTTAGGTTTTCATCTAATTTTTAAGGTTGAGAAATGTTAAGCAACGACATACGTTATTGAGTCTATTCTCAAGGACTCATTGTGTAGTCACTTAGCACCGAGGTCGTGCATGATGACATAGGCATTAGCGACATAATAGGCTCACTATAGTGCAACAACCTTGTGAAGTGGACTTTGTATTGACCTTAACATTACCAAGGCACCTAGACATCTGTTTGGAAAAAGGTTTGGGTCTATGACGAATAAAATTAGCCCAGGCCCAGCTGGCTAGAGGAGGGCCCGGGCCAGAACAGGCTTTGAGCCGTGGGAACCAAGTCAGGCCCAATAGGAGGATATCTTGGCCCTGTCCAAACCCAAACCCTTGGCCCTAACTTTAGGGGCATGCCAGAATAAAAAATATTTTTATTAATGTTTTATGTTGTGGAAAAAATTAAATTTTAGATAAATTTGTTTATAAGTCTTCCTCCTTTTATCCGGGCTTGTACTTTGACGCGTTTGATACTGCTAGGGGTCATGGGAGGTATCATTCTAAATGTCGATGGATGATAAGGCTTATTGTTTGGTTATGTTCCATAAGATGGCCTCTAGGATATGTTTCCTTTGGCACCATCATGATTTGAACTGCACATGTAGTCACGTACAATCAAGCATATCAGTAGATTGTATTGGAAAAAAATTTAGGCCACTGTTTGCTTCTATGGATACACTAATCTAGCAAAACAATTTTGACAATGAAACCAGCTTTTGTATGCATGTCCGCGTAGCTAAAAACACAGAAACCCTTATATATGTTATAGATCTCTTGAACTAAATTTTGCTTAATTATCAAGTCCATTTAAAATTTCTTGCCTTTGTTTTGGTAAAATGCATGTTACTTGTAACCAACAGGCCCTCTCAGATCTCTCAGATTTATCTCTAGCATGGTTTTCATCTACTCGTTTGTTGTGGTGGACTCCAGAGTTAAGAAGCTTGAAATAACACTGACCGAAAATTGCTAGACTAAGATGGATATACGCATAATAGCCTATTTCTAGAGCTTTATGAGGACAATAGAAGTTTATTTAGGCCCTCTCAGATCTCTCAGATTCATCTCTAGCATGATTTTCATCTTCTCGTTGGCTGTGGTGGACTCTAGAGTTAAGAAGTTTGAAATAACACTGATTGAAAATTGCTAGACTAAGATGGATACACGCATAATGGCCTATTTCTAGAGCTTTATGAGGACAATAGAAGTTTATTTAATAACAACTTATGATCGGGTTTGACCGATTAAACTACCATATTTCCTAATTAATTACACAAGCATTTAGCATATGTTATTTGAATGCTAAATTATTGGTCATTTTGTTACACGAAAATTACTTTTAGTACTTAAACGAGAGCATGAACAGTGTTCATGAAGATGCTCGCAAATGGCTCATTAAGCATGGAACTTTATATAGAGTTTTTATGTTGAAGTTGGACTATGTGCATAATTGTCAAGAAAATTAGAAGGTCTAAACCCAAATAACTTTAAAAGCCAAGCCAAAACGGCCCATTTTTGGGCTTGGCCTGAGTCTGACCCAAACCGGGCTTTTTTGGACAATTCTTTGGCTTGGCCCTGGCCCTATGAACTAGGGCCGCACTGTTCACACTTAAGTGCAGACCCAGCCCAAGCCGTTGAAAGGCCGAGCTAGGCTAGCACATGGGCGGCCTAGTCCTTTTTGCATTTCTAGCCATACGTAGTCTTGATCTGGATATTAGACCATGGGAGTAATGCGTAAACATGATTGCAAAACTTAAAGGGTTCTTTGATTTTTAAGCTTAATAGCATTATATACATCGTTGAATCCATTGTCACTAATGGTGATTATGTTGGCTACATGTCTGAAAACAGATGCATTGGCTTTTGCACCACTGAAACACTGCCAAGGATTGAGAAGATCTATCCGCTAAAGAGTTTGGGGACCTTATATAGGTATACTCAGTCATATTCATATGAGCATGTCCCTAGATTTTTAGCAAATGGTATAAAAGCCACAACCGGTCTAAATCAAGGATGTTCGACTACGAAGGTAGTAGACAGTGGATTTGAAACCTCTTTTATGGGGTTTGCCATAGGGCATGTACGGATATTGAAATAAGCATTATGGCATAAACCATAGTGAACCATGTTTCTTTCCCTTTTAGCAATGTTGATATTCTTGCTTTGGGGATATGTTATACCTTGAATGAATTGATTTTGTTTTGTGAACTGATTAGGTAGTCCAAATTATGGTGGGTGGAGTCTGGGTTAGAGAGAACATAGTCTCTCTTATGTTGTGGTGGTGCAATGACATAATGAAAGACATATATTGTCAGGGTATTATGGACAATTGCTTTTAAAGTTGTATTTGGTTAGAGGGATAAAATGGACGTTAATCGAGATAAATTCTATGAGATCAGCAAATTAAACCATGTTTGAGTTGGTCAACAAGCCCAAGGGAGGTTCGCCAAACTAACAGTAAATCCAGTAAAGGAATGTCAATATGATTAACTCATTTATCTAATCCAATCTAACAAGAGTAATATATGAATTGGTGGGTGTTCTAGCGGTCACCAAGATAGGCCCGATTTGACCGAGTTGGGGCCAACTTCAACGAGCTAAAAGGTGTGGCCCGGACCAAGACGAGTGAGCTAGGTTAAGAATTTTTTAACCTATCTAGCTAGACCGAATTTTGTTGTAGCTTTAGTACTACTGGAGAAGACAACTCCTTTCCTATAGACAATTCAAGTGTTTATTGAATAACATATGCTACAATCCTAGTTGGATGTATTCCATCCAACTTTCCTTTTTATTTGCAAAACTTGTCTCTAAATTTATAATGGCATTTTAGTAACATGTCGGCATAATTAAAACTCAGCGATAGTACGATGTCACTAAAAGTGGTGTAATAAGTGTCACTAATAAATTTTGGAGTTTTCATCACAAAATTAGGCGTTGAGGGAGGTTTGTCTATGAATGAATGAATAGTGAAAGAACTACATGAGAACATGTAGGCAGATTTTTGCAGGTGAATGACGGTCAAATGATTAAAAACCTTATGTACTTCTTTTTTTTTTTGTTGATAAAATACGATACAAAGGCATAGGTATTATCCATCTTCTTCAAATCTCTTTTAGGAATTGAGGAATCGCCTTCAATGACTATATCCTTAAATCCACATTTAGTATCAAAATAATTGCCTCCCATCCCAGGCCACCACTATGCCACTACTTTAGCTTGCTTTGAATCAAAACAACATGAACTTTTCTTGGATATACCTGTAAAAAACCACTTTTATCATCTCGATAACTACACCCAATCCTAATTGCATTGTCCTCCTTAAACACCGCTACATCAAAAGTTATCTTAAGCATATTGCTTGGTGGAGGACTCCAAATGCTGGGTAGATTTGTTACTACTTTTGAGGGATTGGTTTGAGCGACCCAAAATTTTCAAAATAAGATAGATGCTGAAGTATACAGTGTAGTGAATCGTCTTGAATTTGCCTTTAACACGCTAAAGGTCTAAAAAGAAAAACTCGGAGTCGCCGTTTTATTTTATGAAGTAAGAAAAAAACTTGAAAAAACTTCAAGATGCTAAAAAGGCTTCTAATCTATTGAAAATAGAAATAATGGGTTCAGGGACTAGCTATACGACAGGAAGGTATTAGACACCTACCACACCCTTTTGGTCCCTACTTTGTTTTCATTAATTTTTGGCCTTATAACATGTAACACCTAACACATGCAAAAATTACACTGTACCCCTAACTTTGTAGTTTTGGTTTGAATTCGACGACTGGGGTCAAATAGCCTATGTACCTGAGATTACTCAAATATAACTCCCAATAATTGGGGAATACCCGGTAATCTCAGTCAAACTGGGAGATTGATGATTATCTTATCAGGATTCTAAAATAGTCTTCAGAGATTGTGACGTGATCCTCGAGGATCCTAACGCGATGCTAACACATTTGGCCCATAGTCCAGTTCTAATAGGAGTCTTCTCCTACAGTTATATAAAGGGGTCTACCCCCAGGTATAGGGACAATTACACACAATGTCTTTAATGCTTTTTCAGAGTTATTATTCTGTAACTACGCTCTGACTTAAGCATATGAGAGTTCTCCGTCGAGAACCCCACCCGACAGTCACTCATTTTCTGTCTCGCAAATCATCAATTCAGGCTCGCGTTTTGCAACTTACGCGGAGCATATTTTTAGCAGCAACATTTTAGCGCCATCCGTGGGACTCACCAGCCTAGTCAATCGACCTTAAGAAAATTTAAACACTTGTTTTGCAAGCGATGGTGGCAAAGTATCCTAACTGCTAACACAATGCCGACGTTGTGGTCTCCAAGTAAACTGTCGTCACAAAAGAAAAATTTTGAGTGTTCAGAATTTTCAAATTATATTTATCAAAAGTTTCTTCTGTCAAGTTAGAGCAGCGATCAGCCGCACCGCCACCACCATCGGCGGCGGTCAGCCACAACCAAAATTACAAGGCAATGCCAATGGAGCCTTAGCCACCACGATCAGCCGCACCGCCACAACGGGGCTGCCGTATCAACAGAGAAGAAGAAAAAAAATGGGTGTATCTGCACCACGCATGAGGCAGTGCCGTCGCGCCTAACCTGTAGATTGTTGTCCTCATGGGCAAAACCCTAAATAGCTACCCCATCAACAACATCTACAAGGGCAACCCTATGCCCGCTCAACCATCAAGCCATCGGAGTCACCGACGCCCTTAAGCCGGCGGCCAACCGACAGCACCCTCGTCAAAAGGTCCAGAAAAAAGAAACAAGACAAGATAAGGTAGAAGCACTGCCGACGTTCACCACCACAGGTGGCCAACACTATTGGCCTCGACGGAGCTCAGTGTCACTGCCAGAGGCAGCTTCACCGCAAATATCCCAACCAAGCACACGGAATCAACGACCGACCGTTGCTTATTCGTTCTGATTCGGTCAGTCACAACCAACGATAGCTAGCTTGCCGTAAAAAACCCTAGCGTCCCAAAAAGAATGTCACCACCATAGCGCCGCCAGTAGACCCCCACCGTCGAGATGCACACTACCACGAACAGCGACGGCATGATGCCACCATGACTAGTAGCCCCGTCGCTATCTTAGCCTCGTGACTAATGGCTGTCAAATCTACCTTTTCGGTCCACTAAGCAACGTCAGACCACCACGGCCACCACAAGTGGCCGCCGAGAATCTTCCATGGCTACAACAACAACCCAATCGCCTCCTTACCACCACTACAACCGTCATCACCATTCAAACGGTAGGCTATCACAATAACCCATTTGCCTCCTTATGAACACGCCGCCAGAGTCATCGGCGACACAAAGCTACTGGGACCAACAACAAACATCTCAATGAAAAAGAAAAAAAATAGAAGAGAGAAGAAGCAGCAATAGGGTCCAAAACTTTCATTGCCCCCGGAGTAGCGGCATTTATAGGTCTTGATCTGCTCCACCGCGGCCACAGTAAAGGCACCGTCGCCCTACATTGGCGTCACCTCACTGCAGTGCCACCGACCAACTTGCCATCCAGTACAGATCCAACCGCTGGCCACCCATCCTCTAGATCTGCGACCATGCAACGGCTCCACCACAACCTCCCCGTGCATCGCGGTGTCCCCCACCATTACACCGCCTTCGTCCCTACTGTCCGGTGGTGAATGCTCTCGTGCGGCATTGCGCCGGGTCACTAAACAAAGGGAAGAGCACAAGTTACCAGGTGATCTCCTTCTTTTTAAAAAAAAATTGTTATTTCTCCTCATAAGTATGCTTATTTATGTTAAGACCTAAATGGTTTTACTTATTGGCTTAAGCTACATTTGTTAAAAATATTATGTTTTTAAGCTAAGAAAAAAAGCATATTTGTGTTTGAGACCCACAGGGTCTCATTTATTCGACTTAGCCCATATGCTTTTTTAAAGCATTAAACCGGGAAAAAGGTCAATTTAAGTTTAAGACCCACAAGGTCTCAATTATTTAACATATGCCACATACTCTTTAATAAAGGCGTATGATTTATCGCTTATGTGTCGTTAAACATAAAGCGACTACAATTTTAAGCGCTAGCAAGCCTTCCTAAAGGCTGCTTCCTATGTACTTTCATTGCCTAGACCTATTTAATTTTTTGCCTAGCAATATGCAGTTGTGTCAAGTAGCGCAATCACGTTAAATATCGGGACTTCTGACTGCTACAACTCTTTTAAGCTCACAAGCGACACGCAAGTGCAGTACACTCTGTCATTTAACTGGCAAAACCCTAAGGGGGTTGTGGTGTTTGAACACCGTTCTCAATTATGTGTTAAAAACGTAGTTTGACTTATAAGTTCATGTGCTTTATTGCTTCAAAAGTTATTTTTTCAGTCACATACTTTTTCTTGCTGCAAGGGCTTATACTCTGCTTGCGAGCATCAACAGTGACGTCTAAACCCACTTCATAAGCAAGGAACAAATTCGCAGTGCCTTGCGACTTGAAGTCGCGTTTAGGATTTCTGATGTAGCATCCTACCGACTTGGCATTATCTATTGTCTTGTGATATTCAGTCACAGTGACCTTGATCAGTTAATTAGAGCACATTGTCAGCCTCTGCTAATAAGCATCACTAATATGCCTGATGGACTTCGTATCCTCTATATCTACTGATCATCAGAGCTGTGATACCCTGAAAATATCGAAAATTAATCTAACTGTAAGTTTGATTAATTAAGGGGTGTTATTTTTATTAAGTAGCAATATGTTGATGATGATTAAGTGTTAGGTAGATAAGGGGTTAGTGTGGCCTTGGAGGTTAAAAATGTAATTTTAGAAAGTTAAGGGTCAAAAATGTAATTTTGGAAAAAGACGATGAACAGGATGCATATTTTTATTAAGTAGCATCATTTTGATGATAATGAGGTGTTAGGGGGCTAAAGGAGGGGTTAGGGTGATTTTGGAGCCAAATTGTAATTTTTCAAAGTCGAGGGGTCAAAATGCAATTTTAGAAACTTGAGGGGCCAAAGTGCAAATTTTGAATATTTGCAAGAGGTGTCACAAGCTTGGGAGAAGCTGATCCGGATGTGGCCACCTGCTAGTTAAGTTATGCTGAGTAAGTGTAATGAATTATAAAATACTATGGGACATGGATTAATGAAAAGGAAATTATAAAAGAACTTTGGGGTGAAAATGCAAAGAAAAGGAGACTCTGGAATAGTGACCGAAGAACAAGAACAGAGGAAGAAAAAGGAAAGAAAAAAAGAGAAGAAAAAAAAGAGAAGAACAAGACTCATGTTGTTGAGTCTGAACACCGGTTGATCTTCTGATCTGGTATTCCTTATTGTGCTGTGTTGTTGAGGACATAAGGTGGAATAAATTTTTCCTTAGTTCGTCCCGTTGATGATGTCTTGTTGCTTAGCTGTAACGTGGTTAGGGAAAGCACTCTATATGAGTTCCCTGCTTGTTGACAGTGTCGCTTTTATTTACTTGAGACTGAGATGAACATCCCGTAAAATGTGGCATCAATTTGAGGAGGATGGCCTATGAATTATGATCACTGGCCAAAGAGAATGAATGTCGCTCGAGCAGGGTCTGTTGTGTCTGGTCGAGTCCTATCCGTCGTGACCATGTGCATTGCATTTGATTTTCTTTTGATATTGATGATTTTAATGATTTGTATTTCAATGATGTTTGCCTTTACAACCTTGGATTTCGGGTCCACTTGCATAGTCGGTCGGTCCAGTCCATGAGGAGGTGATAGTAATGTTGTTCTGTTAGGCCTTAAAGCCGCTCAGTCTAACGAAAGAAAAATTATCGTTTGACAATTATGCTAATGTCAAAAATTTATTGACTACTCTTGATTCATTGCTATCGTTGAGATGATTATTATTCCTGCGAGTCCTTTGAATCATTTATACACAATACTCCTCGTGTTGTCTTTACTGGGCGATTTGCGCTCATTCCTTATGTTGTATTGTGCAGGTTATAAGGTTGATAAAGCAAAACCCTCTAGAAAAGAGAAGAGAAACAAGCTAGAAAAAGTTGAGCAAGGGGATAAGTTGTGTGAGGTAAGACTCGCTATAAATGGTGGGATAAAGATTGAGTTACGAGATAGGTTGATAAGAGTCCTACGACTACAGTCGTATATTAGGTTGTAAACATTCATGTTGTTTAAAGACCTGTAAGTCTTCCGCTGCAGTACCATGTACGTTTGTAAGAAAATTTTTGTAAGAACGCATTTTGTAGTGTCTATTAATGATGTATGAGTATAAGGATGTAGTTGCTCTGTATTCAACACAGGGTTTTGAATGTGATTATGATCGATAACTCAGCCTGGTGTTGTCACCTGGATTGAGGGTGTCGCAAGAGCCATCTTGCTCAGACGGACTCCGCGTTCTCTAGCTTTAATACTCGTATAGTCAAGAAGGCAAATTATGGTCTTTTATATTGCTCCCACATGTCTTCTTGCTACCAGGCCCTACATATGGGCTGAAGAGCCAACTTTATATATCCATGCCCTGTGCCTTCTCAGACAGGGCGGCTTCATACTGGCGGCCATATTACAGGCTCCATGACCCACGCCTTCTTATTTGGCACCGCGGCAACAACGAAGAAAACTTTAAGTTCTGTCTAACCCCCAAAGGTTTTTTCATGAGCTTTGCGCTCCATCCGCACCCGAGGGCACGTACAAAGAGAGCTTTAAGTTCTGTCAAACCCTCAAGGGTACTTTTATGAGCTCCACGCTCCATTCGCCCTCAAGGGCACATATGAGAACTCTAAGTTTCGTCAAACCTCCAAGGGTATATACATGAGCTCTGTGCTCCATTAGCCCTCAGGGCGCTTACTAGAACTCTACGTTCCACTAGCCCTATAGGGCAGTCTCTCAAAGGATGAACACCCTCAAGGGTGACAGGATGGAGCTCAAGTTCTATCTGAACGGTTTAGCTATAGTTCTAACTCGTGAAACGACAAAACCTAGTAGGAGTTCGTCGCCCTACCCTGTTTTGTTAATTCGAAACCTGGTCGAGCGTGAGTGCGAGGTTTCTTTGCCTGTAGCCCTTAGCTGACGATAAGGGTTAGCGTCAAAGCAAAACGCAAGCATGATGTGGTCAGCTTAAGCTAAGAACACACACTTCCACAAACAAACAACCTCCAGAGGACAGGTGACCCCTCAAGGGGACATTCAAACACTTAGCACATGCAACAACTTGCATGCACAGCTCTGTGTCCTTTCTCTAGAGAGGCTAATGTAAAGGATCCCGAGATCCCATGATTCTTCTTCCCAAAGCTGATTCTGAGTAGCCTACTTAGGCAACATTTTAAAGACCTAGCTCTAAAGAGCTAGAGTTCTAGCACCCTACTTGGGCAAAGTTCCAAGGCTTAAGCTCCCATGAGCTTAGGTCCGAGCACATGGAGTAGAGAAATATTATTACCCCTACAAGTGGATGGAGAATCCCTTGCAATTCTAATGCGTGTCTCGAGACATCAGGTATAAACTTCCTCAGCCAAACATTTTGTCTAAGGAAGTGGGGGGCTTATGATATAACTCAAATATAACTCCCAATAATTGGGGAATACCGGCAATCCCAGTCAAACTGGGAGATTGATGATTATCTTATTAGGATTCTAAAAGAGTCCTCAGAGATTGTGATGTGATCCTCAAGGATCCTAACGCGATCCTAACACATCTGGCTTATAGCCCAGTCCTACTAGGAGTCTTCTTCTACAGCTATATAAAAGGGGTCTACCCCCAAGTATGGGGACAATTACACACACAATCTTTAATGCTTTTTCAGAGTTATTATTCTGTAACCGCGCTTTGACTTAAGCAACAGAGAGTTTTCCGCTGGGAATCCCACCCGACGTTCACTCGTTTTCTGTTTTGCAGGTCATCGGTCCAGGCTCGTGTACCACAACGTATGCAGAGCATATTTTTAGCAGCAACAATACCCAATCAAACAAATTAGGATCAAAATCACAGTAGTTCAACACAGACCCTATGGGTAGCGACCTAAACTTCAGTTTTTAACACCAATATATGAGAATAGATTTGAAAAACTCTTTCTGTAAATCTTATGTTGCTGACCGAAGTTTGGTCGCGGGGAGGGAAATACACTAGATTTCTCTAGACTAAACTAAAAAAGTAAAAATTATGTCTAGATGACAACGACTTTGGATCACCATAGGATAAATCTACGATGCGATGTAGATCACCTATATATAAAGACTGTGGTATTAAAGTACTGAAACTTTCCTTAGAAATGATGTATCCTTTTAAGAAGACATGGTACAAAAGTTAAAGAGAGACTAGCCTCCCTTGAAATGTAACTAAAAAGCCCCTTTCATAGATGTGTGAGAATATTCGAAGTGATAACGATAACTTTTGAGTATGAGATTACTGATAGAATCAAATATTTAATCAAAACCGCAGATTGAACAAAAGTCAACTAAACGGTCGATTGTTGATAAACCGGCCGGTTTACCCCATAATTTTTGAATGTTTCTTTTCTGAATTTCGGGACATTATTTGTCCCTAATTCGGTAACTATTTCTGATCGAACAGATGTGATTCAAAGCTTCTGTAGTTTCTTACTCATAATATTCACTTAACTTTGATTTACTTTATACCTGAAAACTTTGATCTTATTCTTTCATCTATATCACGCATTGCTTTACACACATATGCACGGGCAGACGCGCGCGTGCACACACACAAAAATAACTTATTCTTGAATCCGAAGATATTATTATTGAATAAACAATTTATTCTTACATAAGAATTTGCAAATGAGATCGTCGGAAGAACAGAGGGGGATATTCTTTGAGGAGGTAATTCAATTGAATAAACTATTTAATTTATTTTAAGATTAACGCAATTCAAGACAGACACTTTATTCTAGATATTAAAAACATATACGTATATTTTGTTAGTTAGCCAATGAGTGAATATATATATATATATTAGTGATGAAAAATTTGAGACAGTACTGAGACATTCCCCGTACGTACCCATTTCATAAAGAAAAAAAAAAGAGTACGCAATCTGATACGGTATTTGTAATTTGGTTCACTTTATTATGATGCCAAACAACACAATTGTCATCACTTAATAAACATCTAAGGAAGATTCTTTTTATCCTCTTGAAGTCGCAAGATAATGTTAATAATCCCCTCCTCCACTTTTGCTTCCTTTAATATCAATCAATGAAGCTAATTTCTAGGAGGCATACTCTTTACTGTTTGGACTTGACAAAAAAAAGTTCTATACCCGCGAGTGTGTCTGACCTGTAGAAAAAACCTCGGTACGGGATATTACAACGAAGATCCATCACGTTCGATCAAAATTATACCCGTATCCAGCCGGTCCCCGTAAATTTCCGTCCGGGTCGGGCACGGATAAACCTATGTTCTGTTTAACACTCTACCCATTTCATTATTTCACTTGGTTTTCCTCTTGGGGTATCTCATCTCCTCTCACTCTGCCGCCGCCGTTCCTCTCTCTATCCCTCAATCTCACTCGGTCAAAGTCTCAAAGATCGTCAGACCAACCCTCTCTTTATCCGTCACCGTCAGTCACGATTCATTTACACCGCCGGCGGCCGTAACACCTCCGCCACCGCCCCTCTTCACCGCCCTTCGTTACGGATTTCTCCGAGGATGGTGAGACACTCCTTAAATTGATAAAATCTGATCGTTTCACTTGGTTGATTCTTGTTACCTGGTATATTTATTTTTGTGTGAACTCTGATTTCTCTTATTGCGGAGCCATTTTACGTAAATGTACTTCAGTGTTTACTTTAATCTGGTAAACGAAGTGGGTCTCTTGAAAATACGAGAATTTCTACCATCACGCATCTCGGTTTCCTCCATGTACCACCGAAAAACTTAGAGGAAGACTCCTTGACGGTGTCTTATCTCATAAACAGACGTGGGTTGTTCCCTGAAACTGCTGTTTCTATATGGAAATTGCTGTTTCTGTTGTCCAGCATTCATTTGGCCTTTTGGTGATTATCGCTGTGCTGGATGAAGCTATTGGGTTTTTCTGGGAGGAAAAGTGCCCCTAGAGTTAAAACTGACGCTGGGGTTGGTTTTTTCTGGGAGGAAAAGTGCACCTAGAGTTAAAATCGAGGCTGGGGCTGCAGCCATGGCTAAGGGTTTGATTTTCTGAGTGCTGTAGTTGATCAGGTTGGCTAATAGAACACGAAAACCAAAACTGCAACAAAGAAATGACAGCCAATGTTCAATGTCCTTTTTCACTGGATGGCACCATTTTCGACAGATATAGAGTTGACCGGCTGCAGAGGAGAACAAACTAGTGAATATGTTGATTACTAAAACGCAATTGAGAAAAGATGCCTTTGAAATGTGAACTTGCATTGTTTGCAGTAGGAAAATGTTATGTGCCATAGTATTGTAGCATACGTCGAGTGCTTTTGGAATCACTAGAAACGCTGGGTGATTAAAAAGGACTTTAGTATGCGTTTTTTTGATTTCCTAGAATGCAATTCTACAAAGCTCTTAAATGCAATTCTAATTAGTGCTTGCACACACACGGAGGCACGTGCACATAATCATAAAATTCATAAAACAATTCATGAATTCTCTTGTTTCAAAGCCTAGATCAAACAAAGCAATTCTAGGTTAAATTCATGAAGCAATACTCTTTTTTTAGAGCCCAGATCAAACGAATCATAGATAGAAGCCATTTATAACGTCACAAAGCAAGAGATTGATTCAATATCAGAAAGAATAAATTGGAAGAAGCCATAACTATATTCACATACGAAGTGACACCCATGTGATAAAGCGTAGTGAGGAGAAAGAAACATGCACCTCTAATTGTGGCAGTATATGAGAGATGCCTTCACTTTGTAGAATATCGTGAGAAGAGATTACTACTTGGGTCGAGGAGCATACACAGTCAAACTTGATAAGACTTGGAGGCTAATGGGGAGGCAGTGCGGGTAAGTTAGTCGCTTACAGGTAGAATGTTTAAAATATTTAGCGTGAGCGAGTTTAATGATAAGTGGTAAGTCAGCCGTGGGTGGCTTAAGATATTGGCCTTTAATTAACTTCCCACTTCGTTGGAAAATTACGTTATCAAACGCACTTAATTTGAAATCATTGATTTTCAGTTGTAAGTGTTGAATTGCTTTATCAAACATGCCCTATTAGTATATATGATGGATCTAATTAACGAATTTTCTAGTGCCCGGATAAAAGAGTTCAGATAAAAGAGTTTCACATTTTATAAAAGGGTTAAATATATATAACACCGTCATGATTTGGGCGAATTACAAAAATACCCTCGGGTTACCAAAGCTGTGGAAACAGACTTGAGATCAGAAAAGTGTTGCATCTGATGGTCTTGTATTAGAATGAAGGAATTGTATAAATACGCCTACATTTAAAAGACTTTGAGACCCTGCATATTTGTTGGTTTAGCATCTCACTTCATCTTCTTCACTTGATCCAAAGCCTACCAAAATTAAACCCTAGTCGCCGTTGCCTCTAGTGCTTCACCCCAACACCAATCCAGCTGCACCCCAAACCACCAGGAATTCACCCCAACACCAGCGAAGGGGTGGAATTGGTGAGGCGGATCCAAAGTCTCACCAATTCCACCCCTCGCCGCAAGCTTCATCTTAATCACCCCCTATGTTACATGGACTCTTCAAAGAGCGTGAAGTACCCGTGTCGGACACTCGACACTTGGACATGGGTATGGGACATGTGTTCGACACTTCTTATAGGATATACCACTAAGAACACTATCTTAAAGTGTTTCTTTTAATTCTTTATTGCTTTGAGATGGGATAAGATTTCAATTTAACAATGTGCGTCACAAAAACACCATGTTACGTAACTAATAAATTGTATTAGATAGATATATTTTTTCGTGTCCCCATGTCTTGGGTTTTGAAAATTAGATGAATTCGACATTTGGAAATGTATCCGACTCAGACACTCATATCATGTCCATGTAACATCGACCACCCCAACCTACGCAAACCTTACCCGCCATCGCCTCTGGAAACCTAGCCCTTCCCAAACAAATCCTACCCCTTGCCGCCTCTGATGTCCCAGCCCCAACTAAATTGAATCCTACTCGGTGCTGCCTTCGATGACCCAGCACTAACTAAATCGAAGCCTACCCACCACTGCCAAGTTCCGTGTCTCCAACCATTCCCAGTCCACTTTAAAGTAATACACAGCCTCCATTACGCTTCTGCATCCAACTACCCCAAACCCACTCTATACCAAAACCCTAGCCGGCACCTTAGATTCTCAATAAGAAACTAAAGTCAAACATGAATTTGGTGAACTAATCTCAAGGGGCAAAAAGGGGTTTTCAAAATGGTTTGATAGTGTTATCCGTCATATAGGCATGCTTACAACAGATGCGAAATAATCGATTTCCTTGACAGATGAAACACTTTTGCGGCTCGTCTCTTTTTACAACTTTTGTATAGACTTGGCGAAAAATGCGCGTATCCGCTGGTCAACCAAACCTGCTGCAACGAAAATGGTTATGTGCATTAAAAATAGAGACTTGTTCAGTTTTGACCCATAACCGAACAGACCTGTAAACTCCGGTTTGATTTGGGTTGGGTACGGGCTTTGTTACGTGGACTCGGTACTAGTGCCCGGCTCGGATACATGTTCCAAGTTTTGGATCCTTCTAATCTTTAAAACATAAAACACGGGGACAGGACAAAATAGACATATCTATTGTTAGTTTTTAGTTATTTCTAAGGTAAAATGGTGTTTTAAGTGATGCTCATGGTTTTAATTGAGAAGTTGTCTCATCTTAAAGCTAAATGAATTAAAAGCAACATTATAAGATAGTCTTCATGGTACCGTATCCTACGAGTTGTGTCCGATGTTTATCCAATACCCATGTCCAAGTGTCAAGTGTCTGACACGGGTACTTAACGCATTCTGAAGAGTCCATGTGACATAGGCTACATGCTACCCTGGGTTTATGTAGTACATAAAAGTATTTTTACATTTTTACGTCACCCAGCAACCACGTACAGATGCTTCACACTTAGTCGTTTTCAGTTTTAGGGTTTTTTTTTATCACTTCTCTCACCTATGTCGCAGCCCCCCTCTTTATCCTTCCTCAGATCGACGACATTCTCTCACTCACAATTAGTGGAGAGAAATATTACCGTTTGGATCATTCCTTGAGAGAAAAATTATCGTACTGATTTTCTAGCATGTTGATTAAAATGTTATTTTTTAAGTCATGTTTTTTGTGTTTCTTGATAGAAATATGTTAGCCCCATTGCTTGCTTTGTTAGTATGGTATACTAAAAATATATGGAATGATATATTTTGTTAAAGCCAAAAGTTGAACTTCTTTATGTAAAGTCTGATTGAATGTGTGGTCATTTTGCGTATTTGTCTTTCTCTCCTTCATGTCTATGATATAAAAGGGAAACTATAGATTCCAAATTTCTATGTATAATAAGCAATGAAGGGCAGGGAGCTTTTGGTCATGTTCATATTCTTAATTCATAGCAAAAGTAATCCAGTTAGAGTTTTGTTGCTCATTTCTTTACTGTTCAACCAACATGATGTAATGTATGGTACTTCAAGCCTATTTTGTGTGCAATGGGTCATTGGATCTTTGTTGATTGGTTGTTTCTTGCCATTGTAGGATCAATGCAATTTATGAACTTGTGGTACATTTGCCGAACAATGCGAACATGGACAATTCGTTGGATGCAAGAAGATTGATGGAAGTGTAATTGTGACTTACAAGACATAAAGTGAAGTTGAAGGAACTAGAGCGGACTATATGCAATTAACCCTTCGTATAATTGCCAGTCGGGCCTAGATCAATCCAATAGGGCCTTTGGACGAGCCCATCTCTTGTTGTTAACTTCTCAAAAATCTAAGTCTCACCGTCGCATATCTGCTCTCTTAAAATTGCCAATGGCCGCTTGCATATCTTCATCGCCTTCATTATTTCTCTTCTCCTCTAATTTTGTTCGAACTCATGGAGAAAAACCTACTTCACTCGCATGGAGTTCCTCAGTTCCACAGCTGAAGCTCTCTTTCAATTTATTCCTAAGCCCTTCAACACTCACACTCAACCAGGTATGTTCAAAATACTCACTTTCTTCAACCCTCATCTTTTAAGTTTGTTTTACTTGCAGTATGGTGATGACTCATCATTCCTCTAGGTAAAACATCTTTTAGTTTTTGCAATAAGGTTTGTATTTTGTATGTGTGTTTTGGTACTCTTCAGTGGTAATATGATTTGTGTATTTGGGTGAATGAATTGATATTACGATTTTCTGTATATCAACAATCCAATGGTTTATTTTTGAACATCATTAGTGATTACTCCATACTGTAAGTTTAAGCTTACGGTTTTTGGCAGTTATACAAACAATGTTATCCAATTCAACCAAATGGATGAGAAATGCACAAATATGTTTGAGACATTTCTCATCCATTTGGTTGAATTGGATAACATTGTTTGAGCATTTCAACTTGAATTGGATAACATTTCTCAAATTGCATACTCAATAAGTTAATACATTGCTTTTCTTTGCTAGAAATCACATCTTCTGGAGTTCAATTTCGGCTTTCGGCAGCAAGGATATTTGCTGCATTATTCTATTAACGACCAGTCTCCGTTTCCGTCACCACTGCTGGAGATCCCGGCGTGTGGTGACGTGGTAAACTATCTAGGGTTTTTCAATTAGGTATTTTGGGTGAGATCCGGGTGGTAAGGCCGTAATAGCGCTGGATGGTTCCGTCGCCACTGGTGATCACGTTGCAGATCCGTTGCAAATCCGGCGCCAACGATTGGTGTGGGGCTTAGATGTGGGCTAAGCTGTCCGACTCTTGGCTGACTTGCGGTGGGTTGCGGGTGTAGGGATTTCGCCAACGGGGTTTGTATGTAGCGTTACCACGGGTTGGAGAAGGATGGGGAGTTTAGGTCTAGGTCTTTTCTTCTAGAGTTTATTTTCCCCCTTCCCCCCTAGATCTAGAAAGGTGTTGGTTGTTTGTAGCGGTGTGGTTGATGCGTCTGTTGTCTCGTTTGCATTAGTTTGCTTTGGGCGTTGCGGGATCACGGTGGTCCAGCTTTGCCGTGTTTTTCTACCAATTGTAGCAGGTTGTGGGGGAGCTTGGTTTGCCGTTGGATTCAATCGGAGTTTCCGTGGTTTGAAGGTGGTCGTCGGTGGTTGAGAGGGGTGGTTGAGGGCTCCGTCTTGGTCTTGGTTTGGCATTTGGCATTACCTGGGATCGTCTGTGTAATACTAATCGATAGGGCCTCATTGGTAAGTCGGCAGAGTGTTGGTCGGAGATGGTGGTTTTTCCGGCGCTGGAGTGGGTCATGGAGATCGAGGACACGTGGCAGCTAGGGAGAGAGATGTTTGGCGCTGGGCTTTCGGCTGGCTGTTTGGTGGCGTCTTTTGGTTAGTTGTTTATTTAGTAATTATCCAGTTCTAAGCTTTGTAGTTAGTTTTATCTTGTATTTTATCTGCTTTGTACACTTCTAAAAAAATAAATAAAAATAAAATTAGTTTAGTTACAGTTATCGTACGGTTTGTTTTATTTTATTGCATTGACATGTTTTGTAACATTCTCGGTTAATCTTGGTATATATTTATACTCTTCACTAAAAAGGAAAAAAAAATCATTAGTTATACATTAATTTTGGCAGTTACTATTCTTTGCTTTCATAGCAGCCAAGATTTTGGATGTAGGTATGAAGTACATATGTCTCACAATCCCAATATTATGCCCGTATTCATAGTAAAGAGCAATTCTTATGCCTGTGCAATGAATCTGGAATTTTTGAGTAGATGTAAGAGAAACGATTGTTATTGACTGGCAGTAGTGATCAAGAAATGTGCAAAAAATGTAAAAATGCACCGGGACTATGGGCATATAGTAGGATATATGCAGATAACTATGTATTGTTCTTAGCGGCAGTTGCTTTTTAAAGAGTAGAGATGAAGCATCGAGCAAGTTGGGAAAATTTGAAACATTTGCCTCACTTTGGCAGAAGTTTTAAAAGGAAATTACATTTTCTCGCCCCTAATACTTTTAATCATTTCTTTTGGTCAATTAGAGGTCACTTGAGCCTGACTTATATGTGGCTCATGCTCAAAGCGGCCTTTAAAGAGGACCGAGCGAAGCGATTGTGAAGCACCCTTCAACAAGCAATCCATGTAAACTCCAGTGGAAGAGCGGCTAATATCATCCTTACCAAGTGAACTTGAGCTACCAGGCAAGGTTTCAATTGGAACACAGAGTTTGGATTGATGCAAGAAGTTCTTGATAGCAGGAACCTGGTCTGGTTACTAATGAATTTCTTCTTTTATCTGTTCTGCTGGTGACAAGTTGAAATTACATGAAGAGGTCAAGGGCGACCCCCAGTGTGATCCTCGAGGAGAAGGGTGAGGTTACATTTTGAGACAGAATCCAATGTGCACGTTTTAGCTAGCTACTGTCTCGTTTCTCCGTTATGTTTTTATGCAGTGGACATCACCACCAACGTTGAATAGAATAGAGCACGCTTGTTCGTCCGTTGTGATAGAAAACATCCAAAAATTAAATTGGAAACAGGTTCTTAGCCTGTAATCTGAATGTAGAATACTTAGCTTAAAATACATAGTTTGCGAGTACTTTCTTCTTTTACGAACAATTCAAAGTATTTAATCCGATATAAATTCAAATTCTTCAAATACAAGATCATGAAAATGCTTAGACCGAAGCTATTAAAACTTAGATTCTTTACAAACTTGAGTCCTTATAAAATGATTCGACAATACAGACTCACGCAGGGATCTCACTACACAGTAGTGGTGGGCTCATCGGAATTTCATACAACAAAATACAATGATAATTTCTAAAAGATTTCAAAATGAGTTCAAAGGCAATCTAGGAAGAGATTTCAAACAAGTACAAACCATTCGAGACATCCTTTTCTATAACACTTACGATAAGATACAATGTTAATAAATTCCAAGATGTTGATCCTGGGCAGTCGCGATGCCATTGAGGTGAAGCCAGCATGCGGTGCCTTTCAGGCAAAGCCAATACGGTGTACATATGCATGATATACCAGAATAACTAGTCCCATTGGGTACTAGCCTACATTCCACGTA
Organism: Escallonia herrerae; assembly: GCA_033070095.1. NCBI lineage: Eukaryota > Viridiplantae > Streptophyta > Magnoliopsida > Escalloniales > Escalloniaceae > Escallonia > Escallonia herrerae. Next base: position 398,366 of record JAVXUP010000229.1, read on the forward strand.
GGATTCAAACTAGCCTTATAATACCTCCCCATAGTACTGTTTTCCTGGTCAACACAAAATCAACAATATCAATGAGCATTAACATAAACTCAAATCATCGAATTCAATTTGGGTTTCAATAACAATAAACATACTGTTATAAGTCATCACTTGGAATTCCAGAATAATCACAAACATACAGCAAAAACGATTACAAACGATTATCGAATTTAGGCACAACAGTTCAGGAGAAAGAATGAAAACAATTGTGGAATATGCCCATCATGCAATAACAAGCGCGCATCGATAAGATTTTCAAATAATTGATTCATGTTTGATATTTGAGTTTTTTAGGCAAGAACATACTGATATCAATACATAGTTCAGTGTTCGACATTAGTCGTAAATAATCGAAGGAGTACTTACTAGTACAAGTTATCAAAGTAAAGGTTTGGACATAAGTCCTTACCCAGGGTTCAGATAGAAACTCTTAACAGGATCCAAAACTAAGCTATTTAACCGGAAAGTCTGTTACTTTAATCTAAACGGAACAATCCAATTATTAGTATACCGTATAGCTTATGATATTATAAATCAATACGGACTCACGCATACACCGAGAATGAAGCTTTCATCGAGTATGTAAAATTACTAAAATCCCCCTATGTGTGTAAAATTATCAAATGCCCATCTCGGACTTAAATCACCAAAACGGTTTAATCGGGAGTAAAATCGCTAGAAATAATCTTATTGTATGTGAATTTATCCAAAAATACTTTTCAGATGTAAATTTGCCAAAATACCCTCTGGGTGGCAAATTATCAAAATACCCCCTCTCATCCTTGAATTGCCAAAATAACCTTTCCGTAAGTGAAACCACTAATATATCCTTACTGTATATGAACTTATGTAAAAATACCTTTTACAGGTAAAATTACCAAAATAATCCCTCCGAGTGATAAATTACCAAAGTATCCCTTAGGGGTTCCCGACACTGAAAGAATCTCCAAAACTCTATAAAATACTATTTTAAGCATTCTGAAATTATTTTTGGACTAAAAAGTAATTTTAAAAAAGTTTCGCCTGAAAATTAGAAACCGATGTTTGGACCGAGCGTTCAAAAGCCGGTTAGGCTAAAAATAACTATTGACTTCAAAATGACACGAAATTTAAGGTATTGAAACATATCAGTAAAATAAGATTTTTAAAAATTTTCTAAATTAAAATTACTTGGTTTGATATGCTAAATAATTTGATAATTCCTATTAACCGATACCCTAATTTAGCATCTTTTGCGAAAATCGAAAAATAACAAAAAATTCCATAGTGTACATCTCATAAAAATAATGGGATTTACATATTTGGACTTTGTCTAATTTTGACCTTAACTATTTATATGAATTTGTAGAAAAATGCCTAATTAACCCCCCTTTTTCAGCGACAAATACACTTACTATTTAGATTATGACACGCACTGACTCACCTTTTACACACACAGTCATCTTCTCCACTTCACTACCGCAGACTGCTTTCCACAACTCACACCCCCACTCTGCTACACTCAAATTTACACACTAAAGCACCTACATAATCCTCGTTCCATCTAAATACACTAGTACACAATTACACCCTTTATACACATAATCACCCACACACCCGAACACACACACACACACACACACACAGAGTACAGTCACACAAACACGCGCACAATGCATCTGTACGCTTTGCAGCCCACTCCCTTACCCCTATACTCTTACAAACCCATTAAACACACCCAATTCATACTACCCCACACAATTCACTCGCACATATACTCAGAACACACACTACACGCACAGAACACACAGTAAACACACACAACGTACTGTAACAACCCACGACAGCCCACTATTCTAACACTAATTCACACGACACCACACAAACCTCACCCAAATCCTCACATACACATTTTTGTACATAAATCCCCCACAAGCCCACTGCCTCGAAGCGCACACAACAGAAAATACACGATGAACACCCAGTCACGCACCCACTAATACACGTACTAAAATTCACACTAACGAGGGGAAAATACCTTGAGAAATTCCGCCCACCCCTCATTTCTCTCTCTCTCTCTCTCTCTCTCTCTCTCTGCCTTTCTTCCTGCCGAGCTCCAGCTTTTCTTCTCTGTTTTCCTTCCCCTTCCTCGAGCTCTGTTTCCTCTGTTTCTTCTCTCTTCTTGTTTTTCTCTTTCTTATTTATCTCCCCGAATTTCTTTTCCTTTTTGCTTCTTTTAACTCCCTAAAAAATCAATTTAATTACTAGTTTATAATTAAATCAGACGAGTCATCATTTAAGTAAGTAGGAGGTGGCTCGATAATACGACCACTTCTGTAAATTTTGACACACAATGCTCAACTTTCAAGAATTACAATTTGGCCCCCAAATTTTTGTGTAATTACATTTAGATCCCAAATTAATTCTAATCTCTACTAGTTCAACTAGATGTCACTAATATATGTACTAACACTCACTCATTATTTTTCACCAGCAAAAACATAATTTATATTTATGCCCCCAAAGTTTTCTAAAATTATGAAATGACCCCAAAAGTTAATAAAATTGTATTCTTGCCCCAAGTTTTTTTTAAGCTTCCATACGCCACTAATACCAGAGTCTTGTTCAAAATTATCGCCCGTTTATTTTTCAGGTCACAGATGATTATTTTAAATGGCTCTCGAAGTTCGGAATGTTATATTTTTTTTACAAAGATCACACTTGACCAAGAGAAGTCATAGATAGAATAATGCAGCCAAATATCCTTGCTGTCGAAACTGAACAGCAAAATATGTGATTTTCTAGCAAAAAAAGACAATGTATCAAACTTATTGAGCATGCAATTTGAGCTTATGGTATCATTTATAGTTTTTTGTTGTTAGTGTTTGTAGACATATTCTAGAAAGTGACGGCTAATGAAGCTACAAGTTTCACTCCAATGTATAGGTCCACAGAAGTAGCATTTAAGAAGTAATCTTCTAAATCATACTATACTTCAGGGCATCAAGCCAGTAGAGATGTTTCTCATTTAAATCATCAAAGAAAATGTCACAAAACTACTCCTGCAGACAATGGAGAATCACTTTATGTTAGAACCTTAGTTGCAGGATTCTCCTAAGTAGGCCATACATCTCCCTGAGATTTTTGAATTTGGGCTCCCAACATGCGAGCTTGTTGGGAGCGTGATCCCAGGTGGGCTCGGATTTCGAACTTAGGTATCCTTAAGTTCTTCCTTTTCGCTGGCACCAATTTCCTTATTGATCACCGTTAAGGTAGGATTAGGGTATTCAAAGAGAATGAGGAAGACAAAGTTGACAAGGTGTTGGGGCTACGAGAAGCCAAGCTATTCTTGGCTCTGATACTTCTTAGGGCCGGTCATGTTGAGGGTGAGAAAACCAAGCTGCTGGACAAAACCATAGAGCAGTTGGGTACTATCATACTTAACACAAATAACATATATTTAGTGAAGCCAGTACCAACTCATATTCTTCTAGATGGTTATGCTCCCCCGCTCCTGCCCATGCTCCAGTCCTTGCCCCCTATTGCTCTGTGCAACTAAGGTTAAAGCACTCACTTTTTCTTTGGATGATGAAATCACAAGGTTTATGGATTTCCTCGAATCAAACTCGTTGAGACTAAAACGAACTTTATTGATGCTTAGTCAGAATTGATAACAAGATGGTGGAGAATACTTGGCAGCATTACAAGTACTGCCTACTTTGATGAGTAGGATCAAGGAAGCCCAAGATGGAGATTCAGGTATAGCTCACATCATTGAGAATATTAATGTTGGAAAGCAATCTAAGTTTAGAATTGACGAGCAGGTGTGGTTTGGTTCCGTAAGAGACTTTGTGTGCCAGCTGATTCAACCTTGAGGAGGGATTTACTGTCGGAGGCTCATAGTTGTAGTTTCTCTATTCACCCGGGAGGAACAAAAATGTATTATGACCTTAAAGAGCATTTCTGATGGAGCGGCATGAAGTTGGATATATCGGAATTTATATCTCATTGTTTAGTTTGTCAAAAAGTGAAGACGAAGCATCAGAAGCCTAGCGGACTGCGTCAGCCACTTGAGATTCTGCAGTGGAAGTGAGAACATGTGACAACCGTTTTTGTGGGAGGCTTACCGAGAATCGGTAAAGGTTTTGTCACTATTTGGGTTATCGTTGATAGATTGACTAAGACTGCTCATTTCCTTCCGATCCGAGCAACAACACCTTTATCTGAGTTAGTTCGATTATATATTGATGTGATTGTGAGGTTGCATGGTGAATCATTATCCATAGTGTCAGATCGAGATCTGTATTTCACTTTAAAATTTTGGAGGACCTTCCAAAACATAATAAGAACCGACCTTTGTTTTAGCACTGCTTATCATCCGCAGACAGACGGACAGTCTGAACGTAACATTCAGACGCTAGAGGATATGTTGAGAGGTTGTGCACTAGACCTTGGTGGTAGTTGGCATAGTCATTTGCCTTTTGTTGAATTCGCATATAACAACAGTTATCAATGGAGTATTCAAATGGCGCCGTTTGAGGCATTGTACGGACGAAAGTGTAGGACACTGCTATGTTGGGATGAGGTAGGAGAGAGACGATTATTAGGATCAGAGTTGGTGCAGTTGACCACTAAAAAAGTTGATTTGATTTGGGAACGTCTCAACGCGGCTTAGGATAGACAACGCAATTATATGCTAATCGTGGTCGCGAACTTGAATTTGAGGTGGGTGATCACGTGTTTTTTAAGGTTACACCTTGGAAGGGAGTGATGCGTTTTGGTAGAAAGGGCAAGCTTAGCCTAGATTTGTGGGGCCATTTGAGATTTTGGAAAGGATCGGTCCGGTGGCTTACAGAGTGGCATTGCCGCCAAAACTTTAGCACGTTCATAACGTTTTTCATGTCTCAATTCGAAGGAAGTACGTCTACGATCCGACGCACATTGTACTGTATGAGCCCTTGTCAGTTCGGGAGGACCTTTCCTACGAAGAGCAACCAGTTGAGATTCCTGACCGTCACGACCAAGTTTTAAGGACGGAAGTCATTCCTTTAGTCAAGGTTTTGTGGCGGAATCACAAAATAGAAGAAGCCACTTGGGAGCTTGAAGATGCTATGCGTGAAAACATATTTTGAGCTATTGAAGTTTTCGGTTGAATGAAAAAAAAAGTTTTAAGTTGAATTAAAAGTTTTAATTCGACCAAAAACTCATTTTCGGTCGAATTAAAAGTTTTGAGTCGACCAAAAAGTTTTTCGGTCGAATTGAAAAAAAAATGAACCATTTTCACCTTTGTTGGATTCGCTCAACTGAAACTATTTTCGGTCGAACGAAAACTATTTTCGGTCGAATGAAAACTTAAAAATTTGTCCCATATAAATAGTCATTTTATTTCCTCTCTAGCCTTATTGGGTTCTCTACTTCTTCTTCCTTGGAGCTTTACTATGAATACTTGTTCTCAATGCTATGACTTGTGAAATTCAATATCTGTTGAATTCGTTTGATCTTAGAATTTGCGATGTTGATACCGTTTGTTTTAGAGATTGTCATTATTTCACAAACTCCGTATATTGTTTGACATGTCCGATATTTGATTTTCTTGAATTCAAATCTTTATTTTGATAATTCTATGAGCCTTGTCACAGTGTGTGTGACTTATGTCTGACTTACCCACATGGATTAAAACGTGGGCTAGCTTAGGGGAATTGAGCTAGAGATCGCTATCTTACTTTTTGAACTGGTCTCATATGTCAATATTGAAGTATGTGACCACTTTCTGAATAGCTCTCCAGTGTCTGTCTCCGTACTCAGTTACAATTTGACATTCGAAATCTAGTTTGATGTCCGTTATGTTTGAACTTTTATGCTTATGAAATTTCGTTTCTCAGACATTTTTGTTTCCGTTTGATTGGTCCTTGAGTGACCTTACTGGGCATTTGGCTCATCCCCTTATGGTTTTCTCGTGTCAGGTGATTAGTAGGTGGGACTTTAGGATCGAAGGGCTAGCTGAGTGATCAAGAATTAGCTGCCTTTGTTTCAGAGTTAGTACTGATATTTTGAGTATAATGATTGAGACAGATTGTTATCATTTAGGTTTTATTTTGGGAAACTCCGTGTCGGAGTACTTGAATTGTATAAAGGCTTGGGGCCGCTGTGTTAAATGTTGATGTATTTTGAGAATACTCTGAATTACCATTTTGGAGTCTTATGATAATTATAGGATTTTATCTGATCTCTATGTATTCGGCATTAACGCTCCGTAAATAAATTCGGGGCGTTACAGTTGGTATCAAAGCTTAGGTATGAGATTCACTAGACTCATGCTTAGGATCCGATAAGTTGTGAGACTGGTAGGATGGGTAGATTTAAGAGTAATGTCTTAGTCCACATCTGATTTTAGTTTTCTTTTGTAGCTATGGCAAGCAGTCGTAATACCAAGCAAACCCGAAATCGGAATGTGGAAAATCCAAACGTCATCGGGAAGGAGAACCCGCCAGATCTTCTGACCCTCTTAGCAAACCACAAGCTCAGTTGACTCAATTACTGGCTAATTAGCAAGCTCAGTTAAATAAGCAGAATCGACCTAACCCACCTCAGAATCTGAACACCAGGCATACTCAAAACCGTAGCTTGTTAGAACAGTTTGATAAGAAAAATGTAGAACCTTTTGGAGGAACCGATGACCCGATTGTGGAGCAAAAATGGATTTCTTGACTTGAGAAGGTGTTTAGGCCTATGGGTTGCACCGATGAGAAAAAGATAGAACTCACAGTGTATAAGCTAGAAGGGGAGGCAGACCATTGGTGGAAGATATCGAGGATAGTAAGACGGTGGAACAACGTAGGGTGATGACATGGGATTAGTTCAAGGTTTTTTTCTTTGACTGCTACTTCCTTAGGAGCGTAAAAGAATAGATGTATCGGGATTTTCTTAGTCTGAGGTAGGAGGATAACGAGAGTATCGCCGAATATGAGGTAAAGTTTACGCGAATATCTCGTTTATGGTAAGCAATTGGTGGCTAATGAAAAGGATAGAGTGCAGATGTTTACTTGGGGTCTTAAGTCTAGCATTAGACATAGAATTGTTCCGGTCCTGATTGAGGCCTATGTTCAGTGCGTGGACATTGTGTAACGCCCCAGAAATCCATAGCTCCGCTGCCCCGAACTCTCGGGTCGTTAACCTACCAGATCACATCAAACCTGTCAAATCTGTTCACCAACACATACTTTAAGGCATCCGATCCAAATTCCTTAAAATACAAGATTTCCATAACAGTTCAAACTTAATTATTAAAACCTAGGTTCTCAATAACCTGGTAAAATTAATCGACATTACAAACTCGCGCATGGGTCACACTACACTATAGTGGCGAGTTTATCGGAACCTCACACAGACTCTAACCCATTCCCGAACTTGCTAAAGCTAATCATCACCTGCAGAAGGGAGCCAAACGAAGAGTGAGCTTTTGAGAGCTCAGTAAGGTCGTACAAGGACTAACAAAGAATTACCTAACGATTCCAAAGAATCCAACCGACGAAAATTTCTAGAAATTTCTAGAATGCTTCAGATGGTCAAAAACTCAATGATTTTCAAAATGATCAAAATTCATCAGAAATAGATACCAAAATAAACCAGAACAACCACGACAGATTCCAAATCAATCAATAGCAGATCATTTCCAGAGAACAATGAAGATTTTCCAAAGGATTTCAACAGAAGCACAAATCATTTCAGATAATACTTTCCAGACATTTCTGTAACAGTCACAGCAGTATACAGAGCAGATAAAATCAAAAATCAACGTTGATCCTGGGCAATAGCAATGCCATTCCGGCAAGCTAACAGAGTGTACACATGCATGATGTACCAGAATAATTCCGGCAAGCTAACAGATTCCCAGGTCAGCACAGAAAAAACTCAACAATCTCGATGAGCTTTAACATCAGCTCAAATCTCTGAAATCAATTCGAATTCCAATAACAATAATCATACTGACATAACTTAGCATTCAGAATTTTCAGAAGAAATTGGAATTTTTAGAAGAAAAATCATAATTAAACAACAAAAATGATTGCAAATCATTATCAAATTTAAGCACAACAATTCAGAAGAACAGATCCAAGCAATTATCAAATTTTCTCGGCATGCAATAATAAGCGAGCATCACAAGATTTCCAAACAATCGATTCAGGTTCAATATTGGGATTTTATGGGCAATAACATGTTGATATCAGTACATAATTCAGAGTTCGGCATTAGCCATAAATAGATCAAATGAGTACTTACGAGTATGAGTTATTAGAATAAGGGCTTGAACGAAAGTCCTTACCCAGGGTTTAGATAGAATCCCTTACCTGAATCCGCCGCTAGCTTATCATAACCAGAAGTCTTTAGCTTTTTCCTAAACAGAATAATTAAATCATCAGAACATAGTCTACAACATAATATTATAACTCATTACAGACTCACACATGCTCCAAAAATGAATCTCCCTCACTGTATATGTAAAATTACCAAAACGCCCCTGAAGTGTAAAATTACCAAAAAGCCCCTCTCAGACATAAATCACCCAAACGGCCTTCTCATAAGTAGAATCACTAAAATAAGCTTCCCATATGTGAAATCATGCAAAAACACCTTTTTTAGGTCAAATTACCAAAATATTTACCCCTTCGGGTGACAAATTACCAAAATACCTCTCATTACACTTAAATCATCCAAAATAATCTTTCGGCTAGCCAAATTACTAAAATATTCTGATTGTATGTAACTTTACTTAAAAATACCTTTTATGGGTACAATTATCAAAATACCCCCTCGGGGTGATAAATTACCAAAATGCCCCTGAGAATTTCTCGCACCAAAAAAATACCTAAAATGCTATTTTAAGAATTATGATATCATTTCTAGCCTAAAAAGTATTTTAAATAATTTTCATTCAAAAATCTCGAACTGAGCGCTAAAAGGCCAGTTTCGCAAAAAATACCTATCGGCCTTAGAATAACCCAAAATTTTATAATATGAAACATATATGTAAAATAGGGTTTCCATAAAATTTTCAGATTTTAAATAGCTTCATTTACTATGCTAAATAAATTCGGAATTTCTCCTAATCGGTACGCTAATTTAGCGCCTTTTGCAGATCCTGAAAATTCCCAAAAGTTTCCAGAGTGTACGTCTTGTGAAAATATTAGGGGTTATTGTTTTGGACTTTGTCTAATTTTGAACCTAACTATTTATAAAAATTTGAGGAAAAAACTGCCTAAAGTAATTTCTAGCATTAGCGACAATTACGTCTACTGTTCAAATCATCACACATACTAACACACCTTGGCCACAGACACTTATCTTCTTCCTCCTTCAGCCATCACATGCACCTGGGCATATTCCTCCTTCAATCCCACTTAAATCTTTCATTCTTTCTCACTTTTAATCACTAAATCGCATAGAAATTTACATCTTATTGCCCTAAATCTATTCAATTTATACAATCATACACAATCGAACCCTCAAAATTCGAACCAACTTCTCACACCGAAGAACACCTTTGAAAACACACACCCACACACACGGATCACTGCAAAATCATGAGATCTTCATCACTTTCTCTTCCTCTTTTATTTTATGTTCATGTCGTACACAATTTATCACGATTTCATTTCAATTTCCATCCCTAATTACCATGTTTAACTGAGACCCACACATATACACATGTATATGCAAGATACATTCGATATTCTCAATTCAATCCCACAATTTTGAAATTTAAAGATCAATATCATACGCAAAAAATTTTGAGATTCTTTCTTTCTCCCTTTATTCTCTTCTTTTCTTCGCCTTCTTGGCTTGAAGTTGGTTCTCTTCTCTGTTTTCTTTTGTTGTTCTTGACTTCCCTTTATTTCCACTTTACACCCCAACCAATTTTCTTTTGTATTTTCACTTCATGATTCTTATCCCCACAATAGTTTATTATTTCCCAACACTTAGTCAACTCAATTAATCAAGGTGGCAAACACTCGGCTGAATTCTTCCCAAATTGTGACACCTTTGCAAATTTTTAAAATTTACACTTTGGCCCCTCAAGTTTCTAAAATTGCATTTTGACCCCTCTAGTTTAGAAAAATTACACTTTGACCCCAAAGCCATATTAACCCCTCATTTAACCCTTTAACAACCAATAATCATAAAAAATGATGCTACTTAATAGAACATGCATCTCGTGCAACATAATTTTCCAAAATTACAAAATAGCCCTAAAAATTTCAAAAATTACATTTTTGCCCCAAATTTCTTTTAAGCTTGCATTCTCCACTAATACCCAAACATTACTCAAGTTTAACGCCTGTTTATTTTTTGGAGCCCAGATGGTTACATTAATCGGCTCCAAAGTTTGGGATATTACACATTGTGAAGACTATTGAATCTGAGGCAAGGAATTTTAGAGAGAAAAGAAGCCAAGGCAGGTAAGAGAGATCGCCCAGAATTATATTAGTCACACACGACACAAAGTGATGGGAAGCGAAAACAGGCATCTTCGTCGACTTCTGTTGGTTAGAGGGGCGAAGGTCAGAGGCATGGCAAACTCTAAGTAATTTTAGTATGAGCTTAGGTTAGAACTTTGCTCAGAGACCTACGTCTGTAGGTTCTGATCTTATTTGTCAAAGGTGCAACAAGCGACATGGCGGTCAGAATTTTTATTGGGATACGGGAGCGTGCTTTAAGTGTGGCCAAAAGGGTCACCTTATCAGAGATTGTCCTATGTTAGCATCAGGGCAATCTGCCCCACAAGGTTCGGTTGCGGGGAGTACAACTTTAGCCCCTAGACGGACTATGAATCAGTCATTCGGGGGACAGAAACCAAAGACTACAGGCAGGGTGTTCAACATGACGGCTACAGATGCATCAAATTCAAAGGATGTGGTAGCAGGTACGATACATGTTAACTCAATTGATGCACATGTGTTGTTTGACTCTGGTGCCACACACTTTTGTCTCACTTTTGTTTGCATGTCGACTTGGGGTTAAACCCCAGTCACTTGCTGATGAGTTGTCTGTCAATACTCCTGTTGGAGATTTTGTGATAGTTGATTCAGTATTGAGAAACTGTAAGATCTATATATGTGATAGGGACCTTTCGGGGGACTTTATTCCTTTAGATATCCGTGATTTTGGGTATGGATTAGTTGGCATCCTATCATGCCTTAGTTGACTGCTTTGAGAAGTGAGTTCATTTTTGTTAATCTGATTTGTCTGAATTTGAGTTTAGGGGTTTAAAACCTAGTGGGTTATCCATTATCTCAGTTGTTGCGGCTCGTCGTATGCTTCGTAAGGGTTGTGGGGGTTACATTGCACACGTCCATGATACTAGTCATGATGGTCTTGAAGTATCAAAAGTACCCATAGTCTGTGATTTTGCCGAGGTGTTTTGATTGTGAGATGGAATTCACAATTGATTTAGTGCCCTGTGCGGCATCTATTTCTAAGGCTCTGTATTGAATGATGCCTTTCGAGATGAAGGAGCTAAAGGAACAGCTTCAAGAGCTATTGGATAAGGGGTTCATTCGCCCTAGTGTGTCACCTTGGGTGCCCCTGTCTTATTTGTTAAGAAGAAGGATGGTACATTGAGACTTTGCATTGACTACTGTGTGTTGAATAAGATCACCATCCGTAATAGATATCCGTTGCCGAGCATAGATGATTTGTTTGACCAATTTTAGGGAGCGAAGTTTTTCTCGAAGATAGATTTGCGTTCTGGATATTTTCAGCTGAAAGTCAAGGCGGAGGATGTGCCAAAGACAGTGTTAGGACTTGTTATGGTCATTATGAGTTTTTGGTAATGCCGTTCGGGCTGACTAATGCCCCTGCTGCTTTTATGGATTTGATGAACCGTGTGTTTAGACAGAATTTGGATGGATTTGTTATTGTTTTTATTGATGCTATTTTGGTGTACTCTAGGTCGAAGGAGGAGCATCGTGAGCATTTGCGGATTATCTTGCAGACTTTGAAAGATAATAAATTGTATTCTAAGTTTTTGAAATGTGAGTTTTGGCTTGAACAGGTTACATTTCTAGGACATGTGGTGTCTAAGGATGGAATCACCGTTGAATCCTCTAAAATTACAGCGGTGATTGACTGGTAGAGACCTAGTACTGTTACAGAGGTACGAAGCTTTTTGGGATTGGCAGGCTACTACCGTCGATTTGTAGAAGGCTTTTCAAAAATTGTTGTGCCTTTAACTCAGTTGACTAAGAAAAGCACTCGGTTTGTTTAGAGCTAAGAATGTGAATCTAGCTTCCAAGAACTAAAGAAGAGATTAGTGTCTGCACCTGTATTGACTTTACCATCTGGTTCCGAAGGTTTTGTGATTTATAGCAATGCCTCTAAGAAAGGCTTGGGGTGTGTTTTAATGCAACATGGTAAGGTGATTGCTTATGCTTCTAGACAGCTAAAACCCTATGAACAGAACTATCTCACCCATGATCTTGAGTTAGCTGTTGTGATCTTTGCCTTGAAAATATGGAGACACTACTTGTATGGTGAGACCTGGGAGATTTACACTGATCATAAAAGTCTTAAGTATATTTTCACCCAAAAGGAGCTAAACATGAGACAGAGACGTTGGTTGGAGCTTTTGAAGGATTATGATTGTTCGATTCATTATCACCCTGGTAAGGCAAATGTTGTGGCTGACGCGCTCAGTAGGAAGAGCACCGAAAACTTAACATCATTGATTACTTGTTAGCCTCAACTGTTGGAGATATGATGAATTTGGATCTTGAGATTAGATGGCAAGATGGTGAAGAATACTTGGCAGCATTATAGGTACAACCTACTTTGATCAGTAGGATCAAAGAAGCCCAAGATGGAGATTCAGGTATAGTTCACATCATTGAGAATATTAACATTTGTTCCCAACCTATTCTGGTGGCACCGAAAGGCCAACTGGGGGTCCCATTTTGCACACACGTCCGCACAAAAAACAGTCAGTATTCAACACTTCCAACCGGTCAAAACGTGCACGCTCAAGTCATGTGCACTTCTCACTTTTTCTACGTGACTTCGTCACCAAGAAACTCATCCTTGCGCGACTGCTCATCATGCACCAACGGTCGCACATCGTCAGTCGCCTGTTGGCGCACCTTGACGCTTGCCCAAGGAAGTGGGCCTTGGCCTTCTCCATGGGGTCGGCCTCGGCCTCCTCTCAAGGTTGGCCTTGGCCTTTCCCCAAGGGTTGGCCTTTGTCCTATCTCCTTATCATCAGCATCACTCTTTAAGGGACTGGACATCACTCTACGAACCCCGTCGCTCGGACGTCACTTCGCTACCCCTGTCGCGCAAGACGTCACTCCGTGACCCTCGTCGCCCGGACCTTACTCCACAATCCCCGTTGTGCCGGACGTCACTTTGAGACCCTGTCGCCCTAACCTCACTCTGCGACCCCAGTCGCAGGCATCCGAGCGCTGCACTCCAACACTCCACGCCATGCGCCATGCCACTTATACAGTCGCGCCACTCATACAGTCGTGACCCCCACTCTCTATCACAAAGTCGTGCCCTCGGCACCATACACTACATCGCGCCCATGCACCACAATCATGTTTCATGCCCCCGGGGCATCACACTCATTCACCACACCATGTGCCCCCACCATGAACGTGGAACATGCTTCGACCCACTCTTTGGAGTGTGCAGCATCCTGTGGGGGTAGGCGACTCCTCTGGGACATTATCTCTGCCAAGGAGCTCTTCAACTCCCTTATGCCAGATAGACGGCTTCTCTGGGATACTACCTTGACCAGCCGGGTAGACGGCTCCTCCGGGATGCTACCTTGACGAGCTCCGAGTGCTCCGGCACAATGACTCACCCACGGGGATAGGCGATTCCTCCGGGACACTATCTCCGCCAGGGAGCTTTTCAACTCCCCTTCTGCCAAGTAGACGGCTCCTCTAGGGTGCTACCTCAGCTGGCCAGGTAGACGACTCCTCCAAGATGCTACCTCGACCTACGGAATAGGCGACTCCTCTGGGACACTATCTCCGCCAGGGAGCTTTTTAACTCCTATTCTGCCACGTAGACGGCTCTTCTGAGTCGCTACCTCGATGTGCTATGAGTGCTCTGGCACAAGGACTCACCCGCGGGATAGGCGAATCCTCTAGGACACTATCTCCGCCAGGGTGTCTTCGTGACTAGCCTACGTGCTCCAGCACTGGGGGCTTACGTTGGCACCCTTATTGAATATGACCCCCGGGTCACTCCGAGACAGGAGCAGGTCTTCAGAGGGCATCCCGCCTAGTCTGCATGGCAGTTGGGCATCGAGTCTTCCCCACCACTGCCAGGCCTGTGGGACTCTACAACGGCTTAGATTGGTGGCTAGATCAAGGGGATTCTCTGGCCACACTGACGCTGTGGGAGCTAGTCTTTTTGGACAGACAGAGTGATGCTGTGAGGAGCAGGCCAGGTGAATATGCGATCCGACAGTCTGTGGAGCACCGGCACCTGTGGACTCCCTGATGATGTGTCACTCTCGGAAGAGCGCCACGTGTCGGTTAATGACATCATCATCTCAACCTATATAAATAGAGGTCTTAAGAATTCAAATGAAGGATTTTTGGACATTTTCTAACAATTGGACATTCTCAAACTTCTCACTTTTTCACTCTAGAATCCTAGAGAGAGAAACATAACGGACTTTGACTTTGGACCTAAGCATCAGACAATGACTGTCATCTTGTATTCACCCTACGCCATTGCCCTCGCAGCACTGCCACCCTTACGCTCTGTCTTGGAAGCCCTTGGTCTCTGCCCTTATTGTGTCTCACATCAACACACTTGGCATCTGACTCGGATTGTATTCCTTATGGCACCTCCACGTAGACTGCAAAACCACTTTCCTTGGCATCAACGTTGGAAAGCAATTTGAGTTTAGAATTGACGAGCACGCTGTGGTTTGGTTCCATAAGAGACTTTGTGTGCCAGCTGATTTAGCCTTGAAGAGGGATTTACTGTCGGAGGCTAGTAGTTGTAGTTTCTCTATTCACCTGGGAGGAACAAAAATGTATCATGACCTTAAGGAGCATTTATGGTAGAGCGACATGAAGTTAGATATAGCAGAATTTGTATCTTATTATTTAGTTTGTCAAAAAGTGAAGACGGAGCATTAGAAGCCTAGCAGATTGCTTTAGCCACTTGAGATTCCGAAGTGGAAGTGGGAACATGTGACAACTGATTTTGTGGGAGGCTTACCGAGAATCGGTAAAGGTTTTGATACTATTTGGGTTATTGTTGATAGATTGACTAAGACTGTGCATTTTCTTCCGATCCGAGCAACAACACCTTTATCTGAGTTAGTTCTATTATATATTGATGAGATTCTAAGGTTGCATGGTGTACCATTATCCATAGTATCAGACTGAGTCCGCATTTCACTTCAAAATTTTAGAGGAGCTTCCAAAACTCTATGGGCACCGACCTTCATTTTAGCACTGCTTATCATCCGCAAATAGACGGACAGTCCAAACGTACCATTCAGGTGCTAGAAGATATGTTGAGAGGTTGTGCACTAGACCTTGGTGGTAGTTGCCATAGTCATTTGCCTTTGGATGAATTTGCATATAACAACAGTTATCAAGCAAGTATTCAGATAGCACTGTTTGAGGCATTGTATGGATGGAAGTGTAGGACACCGCTATGTTGGGATGAGGTAGGAGATAGATGATTATTTGGACCAGAGTTGGTGCAGTTGACCACTCAAAAAGTTGATTTGATTCGGGAACGTCTCAAAGAAGCTCAGGACAGACAACACAGTTATATGTCTAATCGTCGTCGCGAACTTGAATTTGAGGTGGGTGATCATGTGTTTTTGAAGGTTATACTCAGAAGGGAGTGATGCGTTTTGGTAGAAAGGGCAAGCTTAGCCCTAGATTTGTGGGGCCATTCAAGGTTTTGGAAAAGATCGGTCTGGTGGCTTACAGAGTGGCATGGCCGTAAGAAAGTTTGCACGTTCATAACATTTTTCATGTCTTGATTCTAAGGAAGTACGTCTACCATCCAACGCACATTGTGCCGTACGAGCCCTTATCAGTTCTAGAGGACCTTTCCTACGAAGAGCAACCAGTTGAGATTCTAGACCGTCGCGACCAAGTGTTAAAGATGAAAGTCATTCCTTTAGTCAAGGTTTTGTGGCGGAATCACGAAATAGAAGAAGCCACTTAGGAGCTTGAAGATGCTATGCGCGAAAAGCACCCTCAGCTTTTTGTCATTTAAGGTACGTTTTAAATTCCAAGGACGAAATTGTTTTAAGGAGGAGAGAATGTAATATCCCAAAAATTTTCTTTTTTCTATGTGAAATTAGTATTTTTGAATGAATAAGTTTGTGGTCTTTTGTTAAAATTAAGAAAATGGTTTGGGGTTTGTTTTTAAAATTTTCGGTCGACTGAAAGTGCTTTGATTCAAATTGAAAGTATTTAATTTTTTTGAAGTTTTGAAGTCTGAATTTTTTGGTCGAATGAAAAGATTTTTTTCGTGCGTTTTGACTACTGAAGTTTTCAGTTGAATTAAAAGTTTTAATTCGACCAAAAACACATTTCGGTCGAATGAAAAGATTTTTTTGTGCGTTTTGAGCTACTGAAGTTTTCAGTCGAATGCAAAAAAAGAAAAGTTTTAAGTCAAATGAAAAGTTTTGAGTCGACAGAAAACCTTTTTGTTCGAATTGAAAAAAAAAATTGAACCATTTTCACATCTATTGGATTCGGTCGACTGAAAACTATTTTCGGTCGAATGAAAACTTAAATTTTTTTTCCTATATAAATAGTCCTTTTATTTCCTCTCTAGTCTTTTTGGGTTCTCTACTTCTTCTTCCTTTGCGAGAGAGAGAGAGAGAGAGAGAGGCTTGGAAAGTTTGGAAGTCCTAAAGTGGAGCTTAAGGAGTGTATTCTCAAAAGCTAGGCTAAGGTAAGGCTTATTTTTGAAATTCAAATCAGCGATGGACCAATCGCTCATGTAAGTTCTTGGTTTCTTTTTGAAATCCGAATTTCTTCGAATTGAGTAAAGTGATTCTTCTTCTCCTATTTGCTTTGAGCTTTACTATGAATAACTTGTTCTCAATGCTATGACTTGTGAAATTCAATTTCTGTCGAATTCATTTGATCTAAGAATTGGCGATGTTGATACCGTTCATTTTAGAGATTGTCATTATTTCATAAACTCCGTATATTGTTTGACATGTCCGATATTTGATTTTGTTGAATTCAAATCTTTATTTTGATAACTCTATGAGCCATGTCACAGTGTATGTGACTTATAATTACCCACGTGGATTGAAACGTGGGCTAGCTCAGGAGAGTTATGCTAGAGATCGCGATCTTACTTTCTGAACCGGTCTCATATGTCAGTATTGACGTATGTGACCACTTTCTGAATGGAACTCTAGTATTTGTCTCTACACTCAGTTACAATTTGACATTCGAAATCTAGTTTGATGTCCGTTCTATTTGAACTTTTATGCTTCTGAAATTTCATTTCTCAGACATTTTTTTTCCGTTTGATTGGTCCTTGAGCAACCTTATTGGGCATTTGGCTCATCTCCTTATGGTTTCTCCTTTCAGGTGATCAATAGGTGGGACTTTGGGATAAAAGGGCAAACTGAGCGATTAAGAAATAGCTGCCTTTGTTTCAGAGTTAGTACTGATACTTTAAGTGTAATGATTGAGACAGATTGTTATTATTTAGGTTTTATTTTGGGAAACTCCATGTCGAAGTACTTGAATTGTATAAAGGCTTGGGGCTGGTGTGTTAAATGTTGATGTATTTTGGGAATATTAGTGAATGCTCTGAATTACCATTTTGGAGTCTTATGATAATTTTAGGATTTTATCTGATCTCTATGTATTTGGCATTAACACTCGTAAATAAATTCAGGGCATTACAGTTTAGACATTAATAAATTCAAAATCACTTGTATAAAATTGGACTTAACATACAATTGAACCAAAAGGGAACAAAAAATCTCATGCCTGCAAAACAAGATGAAATCGTTCTTAGTTCAGCTAACATTTAGAAACCCTAGCAATGTTTCAATGAAGTGCCTATGTTGGTTTAAATATAATGCACTGTACTTTTTGAAAAAAAAATGTGTATGATAAACCTTTAGTACTTTGATGAAAAACTAAAATCTTCCATATTCAAGCTTAGCTTGTTAAGATCAGCTTAGTTTGGAATTCAAGTGCGACTTACTTAATGGCGTGTTAGTGCGCGGGCAACTAGCGAGCTAAACAACAAGTTCTTTATGGATGACTTGGTTTATTTGTAGCCCTAAGCATATGAGTAGTTATTGCCTCCATCGCCATGAATAGGGACAAGTAACAAAACGGTCCAAGAATTAAGTCAACCTACATCATTAAACAGTTAAGAAGGATGTGGAGAAGTGTTAACTTTTAAGTCATCATTCATCAATTTATGTCGATATCTTTCTCCATTGTTCACAATACTGATTGATAACATTGTTAAGCCAATCCTCTAAAATTTTAAGTTATAAGAGCATATAACAATTTTACATTTTAAGTTATAAGAGCATATAACAATTTTACATGGTATTAGAGCTCTCGCTACGCAAGGTCTCGGGGTTGATTAACATAATAGTCCCCCTTTCTAGTTTTGCCATTTAAGCTCCTTCTTTTTTATATTTGGTGGTGGTACATCTTAATTTATTTATCATCAATTTGGTTCAATCGGACAAAATTGTTGGATAAACTATCTAATAACTTAAGCTTAAACTTACAGTACGGTCTAATTACTAATGAGGTTCTAAAATAAACTAACAAGTTGTTATATATCAGAAATCATAATATCATCAGTTTATCTACCTACATACACAAACCACGTCACCAACCAAGAGTACCTATATATATGCATATTTACATAAATGCGAACCTTACTCCAAAAAACAAGAAATGGGTTACCTAGAGGAACGATGAGTTATCACCATAATGCAAGTAAAACAAACTTAAGAGAGTAACAAAAAAGTAAAAGATGAGGGTCAAGTAAGTGAGTAGTTTGAACATACCTGGTTAAGCGTGAATGTTGAAGGGCCTGTGAATAAATTTGAAGATAGCTTCAGCTGTTGAAATGAGGAACTCCATGAGAGTGAAGTAAGTTTTTCTTCATAAGTTGGAATTAATCAGACAAGAAGAAAAATGATGAAGGTGATGAAGATATGCAACAAAGCGACCATGGGCAATTTTAGGACACCAGATGAGAGGGTGAACTTCAAATTTTGAGAAGTCAACAACTAGAGATGGGCTTGTCCAAAGACCGATTGGCTTGTCCAAAGGCTGAAATAGATTGATTTAGGCCCGAGTGGCAATATTATGAAGGATTAATTGCATATAGCCCCTTTCAATTCCTTCAACTTCACTCCATTCGACTGAATCTAACAATCGCTTCTTTTCTCGATTTAAAACACTTTTCATTCGACTGAAAATACTATTCATCGATTGCAATACTATTCATTTGAAGCAAACAATTTTCTTTTGAATGAATCTTTCAGTGGCTCTAAGGTTTTTCTGCCTAACTAAAATTGATTCAAATGAATCAGGATTCATTCGACCGAATCCTTCAGAGATGGTCTAACGACCATTTTCTTCTAATAATTTATCCCTTAATATATTTTTCAACAAATATGATCCATATTAGCATAACGAGGGGATCTCACAAGAATGCTCAGGAATGGGTTTAGAGTCTGAGTGAGATTTCGATGAGTCCATCACTACTGTGTATTAAGATCCTTGCGCTGGTCGATACTGTAAATTTGTTCTTAGGAATTTGAATTGTGAAGAACCTAAGCTGTAATAATTAGGCTAGGCAGTTGTGATCTAGTATTTTAAAAGATCTGAGTTGATGCTGAATTAGATGATTTGGAATATGTGTGAGCAAATGAGTCAGACAGGTTTGACGTGATCCGGTAGGTTAACGGCCCGGGGGTTCGGGGAGGCGAAGCTCCAGATTTCTGGGGTCATTACAATTAGTATCAGCGCAGTTTGGTCTGGTGGTATTAAGAGCATAAGTATTTGATTCTGTAGGCACAGGATATAGAATAAGTATATGATCATGTAGGCACAGAACTACAGAGTATAGTAATCCGATTCTGTAGAACCGTATCTGGTTAATGAGAGTGGGCAGGATAAGGGTAGATTTAAGATGTCTGTCTGTAGGTTTAGGAAGTCTACCTTTAACTTGTAATTGTAATGTTCTTTAGACACGGGTTAGTATAACCCTGATAACTGTTCACCGCACTTGGAGCACTAGCAGTGGAGATGGTGTGGAGGGCCTAGAGGTCCCCGAAAGATGAGATTCTAATAGGCAGTGGAGATGGTGCAGAGGGCCTAAAGGTCCCCAAAAGATGAGTTTCTAATAGGTTTGTATAAAAAGAGCAGGAATTTTTTCAATATTGGGGAAACTTAACTTAACCATCCTTAGATCAGGCAATGTAGTGTATGGAGGTTTATGATTGTAAAGAGACACCTCTACCTAATAAGGGGAATAACATAACCCTAGAACTGATGGTTATGATTCTGAACACTATGAACCCGATTCCAACTTTGATGACATAGAATCCGATCACCCATAATCTGGTTCAACCACAGCCACAATCTCGAGATAAGAGTATCTTGGACAAAATTTACCGAATAAATGCGACTAGGTATAGGAGATTATTGGACCCTATAGAGGCAAGAAATTAGACTGGCAAAGTTGAGAAAATTTTAAGCAACCGATTTGTATAAAATTTGAGCAACTATAAGTGAAGCGACGAAAGGTTGAATTTACTGTATATAAACTGAGGGATGAGGTCGATCAGTGGTGGACAATGGTAGCGAGGAGTCAGGCTCATCATGTCACGCCCCCAAATTGGGAGGCAGTGACTAAGAACAAACTTATAAATATACCGCTACGGTTCTAAAAGCAATGGATAAATAGAGCACTAAAAGCCTCCAAACATAAAATATTCCCTTACATAACAAGAGTTTACTACAAAATGTTTCCAAAATATTTCCTTACAAAAGAAAGCTATGCGCAGTGGCTAAGATAATGGTCCAATGCATTTACATTGAATGACCTTTAAGCGGGTAAGATTTCCATAGTATGGATACAAAAATTCAATCATAAGCAAAAGTCGAAGGTCTTCAAGGCTGCCATAACATTCAATTGTCACTTTCCCCACCTATGGCAAAGGTAAGGTAGGAGAGAAAAAGGGGTGAGCTCAAATAGCCCAATAAGGTAGCATGAATAGCAAGATCTCAAGTAAATCTAACAGAAACGAATGGCAATATTAAACGGAATGGAGCAACAAATTTAAGCATTTGACTCAAAACACATGTCAATTATATGTCGGGTATGCTACAAACATACGAAGACAATGTTGGTCATAAGACCCAAATGTCGAACCAAACATACAGATATCAAACGTGTACTACCGGTAGCATGCTAGGAGACTATTGCTCACCAACATCTCAACACACATGTCCAAAGGACTCTCTCAATTTGAGAGTTGTTCCACATAGTCAACGTCAATCTTAAATTGACGGCCACAGATATACATACGCAAAGGTGTACTTATTATGGCCCAAATGGAGGAGAGTACACAATGTAACGAAATGAATGCAAAAGTTAGACAAACTATTGTGAACCAATGAATATAAACAAATTGAACAAAGCATAAGTTTTCAAATTTCAAAAATACCTTCCTACATCAAAAAGCGATAATATCCCATACCTCAAAAGCTTTCGAACAAGAAAAACCTTAAAGCACCACCTTAATTCCAAAGGATCTTCCCAAGCCTTCTAATATATCTCTCTCTCTCTCCCCCCCAAAAGGAAAAGAACTAGGGAGCAAAAGAAACAAAGAACCCGAAAAGGCTTGAAAGAAAGTAAGAAGTCTATTTATATGGAACATAAAAATTTTAAGTTTTTATTCTAAGGAAAGACTTTGCCTTCGACCGAATCCAGCAGAGGCAATAATGCTTCAAATTTTTTTTATTTTTATTTTTTTAATTCGACCAAAAACTTTTTAGTCGACCGAAAACTTCAGTAGCTTATACTACACACAAAAGACTTTTTATTCGAAGCAAAACTATTTGATTCGGCTAGAAATTTTTAATTCGACCAAAAACTTTTTAATGCGACTGAAAACTTGTAAGTCGACTGAAAACTTATTTTCATTTGACCAAATTCTTCAGACTCCAAGACATTACTAACCTTCCCACTTTGATTCAAATGAAACCACTTTTCATTCGACCAAAAATTTCAGAAACGATAAAAATTATTTTCTTAATATTATCAAAAGACTACAAACTTATTTACTTAAAATAATAATTACTTACAATAAAAGAAAATTTTTGGGGTATTACACATCAGTAATTGATTGATGTCACTCGAAAATAATGTTAGGAATTATTACTTGACCAATATTTTTATGAGATTTTATGAATAGATGTTAAGGGAATTTCGCAATGTAACTTAAACAGACCAAGAGTCGATAGAAGAATTTGAAATGAGGATTTACTATCTCGCTAGATTTGCAGTAAGGATGTTACTGACGGACGCAGATAGATGAGATAAGTTTGAGTGGGGGCTTAGGCCTTAACTGAGAAACAAAGTGATCCCAACTTGATTGACGAGATGTATGGAATGTTTTTATTTGGCATATGTTTTAGAACAATCTAAGTCTAACAGTGGAGGAAGACATAAGTAGACAGAGGGCGATAGAAAAGAGATTAGTAGGGATTTTCCCAAAAGAGATTTATAAAAGCTAACAGTTGTCAGCAAAAAGTTTTACTGTAGACACAGCACGGTGCCCAAGGTTAAAGGTTAGGGGCAGAGTCAGGGATTTTGGCCCATGTCGGCTCAGTAATATGGAGATCTAGATAAAGTTTTGAAATTCAATCGAGGCATGATATGGGATTTAGGGGAGCGCATGGTTTAGGCACTCGATCAGTTTAGAGTACTAGAGTTGGACCATCACAGAGTTCTTTAGTTTGACCTAGACATAGTGCTGGTCAGGGTAGCAGGTCAACTTTTCTAGCCACCCCATTTGTCATGTGTGAAAGAAGTCGTCAGAGTACTTAGTTATGCTATAAATTGACCGATGATGTTTTAAGTGTGGCTGTGTGAAGCATTAAGTTTGAAATTTTCTGTTTGCGAGAAATAATTAGTGAACTTTTTTTTCATGAACCTATAGTTATGTAACAACGAACAGTGTTCCTCGGTAGGAAAGAGGACAAGGTTAATAGGGGTAGAGGCCCAGAACATCAGCTAAAGTTTGTTCAATATCCGCTTCGGATGTTGTCACATCCGATGACAGGGTGTCAGGTACTTTAAAGGTTAACCTATTAGATGCCCATATATTGCTAGAGTCTAGAGCGTCATATTTCTTTACATCCGTTACTTTGGCATAGAGATTGAGGATGAAGATCCGTCCTTTAAGAACTGATATTGTGATAAGTACACTATTGGGAGAGTCTTCAACTCGTTTTGTAGTTCTCTATGAATGTACAGTCTATGTTTGGGATATAGATCCTTCTATGGACCTCATTCCATTTGTTGTTCATGATTTGATATCATCCTAGGTATGAATTGGTGATTTGCTAATTAGGCATCCGTGTATTGTCAGGGGAAACCCTAGTTGTATCTGGAAAGTTTATAAGGTATGAGCAATAATTAAATTGGTGATTTGATTTATGAGTAAGAATGGTGTTTCGGAAGATGACTGGTGTTAAGACTGAAGGTTTGGTTTAAGGGTACAAGAAGGGATTTGGAATTTTACTCTGTCATCTAATTCATTCTTTTGCATATTGAACTTAAGTGCGACTTTACTGAATGCCAGCTTACCCTAAGACGTCGGGAAAGATGTCATTCATGTTCAGTCAGCTTATCCCTTCTTCAGAATATTTATTTATTTATTTTCTTTCCAAACTATTTGGACTTGATGGGAAAGTATCTGACTTACTGGCCATGGGAAAGTTATGAATCTCGTTAAGGACCAAGAACTCCTTCCGATTTTGATCGTCCAGGGTTGTTGGGTTAACTTTGCTTCACCAGACTTGTATCATCGATTATGCGTCCGTCGTTTCTTCTGGAATGTCACAGAATTTTGTTATGAACCCCGAGAGCTAATATGCAGGATTTTTATTAAAGATTTTTGTGTTTTGATTGTATGTTTGTGATTATTATTACCATTATTTGCGTAGTTGACATGAGGTTAGGTAGATTACGAAGCCTCTGATAGACTACGAGCGAGAGCAGAATCTGAGAATGTGGATTATGTTTGGATAAGTTATTCGGTGATTTGGTGTATGCTTGGAACCTTGGCTGAATATATGATAATAGAAAGTATGTTACCTGCTTTTGGGAACTGAAAGATTTTATATGTTTAACTGAAACAGATGATTGAAGGATAAGGCTATAAGATTTTGTGAGTAAGGTGACTGTGAAGTGTGAAGTGGGAGTGATTCGATAACTTAGAACCTTACACTCAAGTAAAAAATGAATACATAGGAATCTAGGATCATATTTTGCACTATGCTCGGAGAACACATCTCTAGGTAACGAATTCGGTAACAACTTAAACTCGTTGAGATAAGGCACCAGAGTGTGCAACAAAATCGTAGTGGTTACAGTTCTCCATCGTTCTGTGAAGTGTATCAAAATCATAGGTATGCAATACACAGCGATGTTAAGATAACACATCTTTCGGTGGTAATTTGGCAACAACTTGGACTCATTGTTTTGAGTTGTTTGAGTGTGCAGTGAAAGTTGGGTGGCTACAAAATTTTGTCCTTGATTGGTTATCTTTGTAAGTGATAGCGAGGTGCAAATGCTTTCAAGAATTGGTTATTCCACCCATGTTAGCTTGGATAAACCGTAGGTCAGGTGTGATCATCGATGGTGTGGTTTTTGGGTATGCCTTGAGCTTAAAGTTAAGTTGGCCATCGTTAAGTAAATTGTGCAAGGGATAGAGTTTCTGGCATAGTATCAGTATAATGCAGTGGAAGCCTATTGTAATAAGTTTGATTTAATCTATTTGATATGTGTGTTGAATTTTGTACTAGCAAAGTCATTGTTCATGAAATACTAGAACCGTTAAAGCGAAGAGATGACATGATAGGGTTGCGTGTTGTATTACGATGAGAAATCTAAATAGTTGCATCCAGGTATCTGCGGGACATGAATCTGGGTGTCAAAGTCAGATGTAGCTCAGCCATTATGTGACAGTTATCAGAGTGACGCAATGGAAGCGTAGTACTTAGACGCCATAAGTGATAGGATATCCAAGAGCATATTTCGAGGACGAAATTTTTGCGAGGGAAGAATGTAATATCCTGAACTTTGAGAGCTGGTTAAAATAATCATTTATGCTCTAAAAAATAAAGGAACATTAATTTTGAGCAATGCTCGAGTATTAGTAAAGTATCATAGGTTAAAAGAATTTTGGGGAAAAAATATAAATTTTGAAATATTTGGGAGCATTTTCATAATTTTGAAAAACTTTAGGGGCATGATTGTAAATTAATGTTTCTATTGATAAAAAAATGATGAAGTGAGTGATAGTATATGTTTTAGCGACATTTAGTTAAATTAATAAGGAAAAGAAATTTTTAGGGCTTAAATGTAATTATATGAAATGGGGGGGGGGGGGGGGGCTATTTTTGAAATATGGTAACTTGTGGGGTTAATTTGCAATTCTTGAAAGTATGCATTATGTGTCAAACGTTGAGGATGAGTTGGCCACCTCTTGCTTGTTGCTTTGTGACTAATCTAATTATACTATAAAATATAGATAAGATATGATCTTTAAGGGAATTAAAGAAAGAAGAAAATAAAAGAGAAATTTGGGAAAGAGGAAAAAAAGGGAAAGGAAGAACAATAAGACCAAAACAAAGAACATGAGAAGGAGGGAAATAAAAGAACAGAGAAGTGCAAACAGAGACAAATAGAGATGGGAAAAAATAGGGAAAATTTGGCACACACAGAAGGGGGAGAGAGAGAGAGAGGAATCCCTCTAAGGTGATCTCTCTACCATATTCATAGGGGATATACAATATGTGTTATGTGTGTTTGTTGTTTGTGCAGTGTGTGTGCATCAGTGTGTGTTGTGTGTGTGCGTAGGGTGTAGGTGTTTTGTATGTGTATTTAGTGAGGATTTGGGTGTATAATGGATGAAAGTGGTGTTAAAGGGAGTGTAGCACTGAATCAGAAGGGTTTAGTGCAGCTTTCAGTGTGTGTTTGTGGTGCGTGAAGTGTTCGGTGTGTGTGTGTGTGTGTGTGTGTGTGTGTGTGATGCCCCGAACCTAGGTTTACCCGATTAGTATTAATTAACGACAATTGTGGTACGTAAGATGAAATTAGACTTTTAGTGAAGACCTTGCGAGCGGTGTTAATTAGATGTTTAGTCACGATCATTATGAGTTGAGTTATATTATTTCGAAAAAAAAATGGCGGCAATTCCATAAGTGATTAGCATTAATTATTGTGAGCAATATTATATGTAGCATTTAGTGTTATATATGTAAGTAAATTAAGATAAAAGAGTCAAAAACAAAATGAAAAAAAAAATGGGGGAAAAGAAGAGAAAAGAAAATCAGGATTGAGAGTAAAAAAATAGGAATAAGATCAGAGAGGGGAAATAGGCAGAGAGGAGGAAGAGGGCAGCCAGCCCTAGAGCGGCAGCGCCTCTTCCATATCACGACATCCTCATCGCCGGCCGCACTCGGTCACCGGGAGCAACTCCGGCCGTGACCATATGCCGTCAATTCCAACTCCATCGCCCAACACCTCTGCGAGTAGCCAAGGGCTCCAGCAACAGAGACGGCGATTCCTATCGGGCCACCGAGGACAGGGCCAGAGTAGCCTCACCCACCACCGGGATCCTCGATCCAACGGCCACCGTCGCCAATCTACTGCCGCCGTGCAATCGCGGCCTCCGGTTGTGAACCCCTAGTTCAGCCCTTCACCGCTGCCACGCTGTGCTGTCAACCTCCATTGTCAGCGCCTCCAACCAAATGACCGCCGACAGAGTGAGATAAGAGAACGAGAGACTGGGTAGGGTGACCGGTAGGTGAATCGACAGTGGCGATGCTGATGCCGAGACAATTAGGATTTGGTGGTTGATATGCCGGCGGTGACGTACAGCGGTAGTTGACGGCGACGATGTTGGTGATGTGTCAGTTTGTGGAGATCCCAGAGGTTGGTGCGTGGCTGGTGACAGTGGGGCAACAGTGATGGTCTTCTGGTATTGGGTACATCGGTGACCGTGGTGTTTAGGAGATCGCATCAGGATGGAGAGGGAGATTAAGGTGGCCTATCTTTGCATCGGTGGTCCTGCTATGAGACCGGCAGTGATTACGGTGAAGCCATGGGTTTGTGGTGATGATGGTAGACAGCAGCGACACGACGGTAGAGAAAGTTTGTTGCTTCTGTTATGTTACCTCCGGTGAGTTGGGTGGTGGAACGACGACCGAGAGTGTGGCCGATTAGTGGTAATTGGTGACTGGAGGTGCATCTAAGGTGAAGCTTGGCAGTTGCGGCGGTGGTAGCACTTAATACTATTGATTTAATGAGTTAAAACTAAAGAATTTTGGTAGCACTCTGTACAAATTATGAAATGGGTTCTTGTGGGTGCTTTTGTTCTTAGTGAATGAAATGGAATGAACGAGATGGTTATTTAGGTGTACGGTGTGTGTGTGTGGCAGGTGTATAGGTGTGGTTATTGTCGGACGAGCGTGTGTAAATGGGGTGAAATTTGTCTGGGTGCGTATGATGAATGTGATATGGAGTTAATTTGGGTGTGGAATCGTCGTGGGTGCATGTTTGTATGTGCGTGAATGTGTACTATGTACAAGGTGTATATACAAAGTGTGTTGGTAGGTAACAGGGTACAATAGTTTTGTGTGCATAGTGTGGAGTGTAGTGTGAAGTTGACTTTGTGTGTAAAATGGTAACAATCATGGTGGTCAAATGGTTGTGGGTTGTTGGGAAGTGGTATCTATAATGGTAGATTGGTTGTGGAAGCTAGCAACGGGTATGTTGGATTTTGGTGGTATTGACTATGAAACCGGGATCGACTGTACGAGTTCAATATTGTTGTAGTTAATGGTTGTGGTTTAACAGTGGTGCTTGAGGTGACTGGAGTGGGGGCAACCGTGGTGGAGTGTATATGGCGACAGTCGATAGAATTTAGGACCTTGTTGATTGATGATGGAACTTATTGGTTGCAATGGTTAATGGGTGTGGCAATGATACTGGGATAGAATGGCCGTGGGTGAAATGTGTATGACTGTGTAATTATGGTATCTGGGTGGGTTGTGTGAGCGCACCGGTAGGTGTACGTGTTTCATGTGTTTAGGCCAGTGTGTATATTGTGTAGGCGTGGTTGTGGTTGGATGATGGGTGTACGGGAGTGCATGTGGGACACTGTTGTGTGAGGTGCACGTGCATATTGCTGTTTAGGCAACACGATATTGTGTATGTGAGGCCCCGATCTTAATTAACTTCTAATCATTGTATTAAGTTTAAACATATTTAAATTTGATTAAAATATTATGATTGTTTTATATTACTTGTCTACATAAAATAAATATTGAAATTAAGTTGTGGGTCCAAAATGTAATTATGTAAAACTTTAGGGTTAAAAAGTAATTATGCAAAACCTTGGGGCCAATATGCAAATATGAAAAGTTAGTATTAGTGGCATGCCATGTGTTGCTCTTGAATTAATTGTTGGAGGATTTGCCACCTATTATTTGGTGGTGAGTAAGCAACAAAAGAAACTAAAAAAAAAAAATAAAATGGAAAGAAGCCTAAGTGGATAATTTAGAAACAAAAGAGAAGGTGGGGTTGCAAGACCCTAGTCTCGGTCAAAATAGAACAAAGAGAAGAAAAAGAGAGAAAGAAAAGAAAGGAGGGAAAGGGAGGAAGAGAAGAAGAGAAGAAGAGAAGAAGAAAAGGAAGAACAAAGGAGAGAATCTTCTTGAATTGGCTTGGCCTAAAATTCTTTAAGGTAGGTTATCTTGTGTTTTTTTTAAGTTTTCAAAACATGTATGAGAATTATTATGAGTAGTAGTAAAATATTTATACATATTTGCCTGAAATGATTCAAGGAGATGTGTGTTCATGTATGCTGAAAACTACAAAACAGTCATGGAATTAGGGTACTTTTGGTGCTTAGAAAGGTATACTTTTAGTTGATATATGGATCTGGTTATTTTATATGTTATACTAGTACATGTATAGAGTATACATACCAAATTCCAGATTATTTCAAGTACTATTGCTATGGTTTAAAATTCGTGGCTTGGAACATATCTTGTGAAACTGTAGCTAGGCAGATTCTGAAGTTTGTCTTTTAAGGGGCTTAATATGATCTTAAAACAATATTTTCGTGTCAAGTAAAATACTGGGATGTAGCTCTTTAAGTCTAGTTTTCATAAATATATAGTTTGACTGTAGAAGCCTTATAATTAAATTGTTATGATTTTCGGAGTACAGACTACTCCTGCTGCCATTTGAAATACTGGGCAGATTAGGTTACATGTTTGGCATGTATTGTTGATAATATGGTAAATATGACTCGACAGGGGATTAAACCTCTTTTGAGGTACTTGATGACATTTATGTTGACGTATGTAGATGATTATGCATATCACGTGAAGGAGGAGGAAAAAAAGTGAGTTGAGGGTGTGATTTGCCGGGGTTGGAAGTTATCCGGCCAGGGTTCTCGTTCTCGTTCATGTCTTGATAGTGCGCACTAGCTATGCGTACTAATTCTCGAAAGGAATTATTGGCGTGCCTGTGATGACGTTGGACTTCTTCTATCGAACCCGCTACATCAGTTGGTTGCGATACGAAAAGTCTCTCGCACTCAGGGAAGGTTGGCTCGTGCATGAGGGGCATATTTGCATATTGATATTCTCGTACTTGACTTATATTTGTCTTGAACTTTTTGTACTGTATGGTTATTCTTGGCGAGATCAAGTTAATATTTAGGTCTTGGTTGTCATTCTTGTGTATGTTCTACAAGATATCAAATCTTGCTCGATATGTTATTCTCGTTTCTTTTGAAGGCAAGTGTGAGCAGATGCTTGCATGTGTTACTCGATATGTTCAATTATTCTTAAGTACGTAGGTATCATCTGTTAAAGTGACTTGCACGTTCAAACTAACTATATATAATATGATCAAGTCATGTTTGGACTTAAAAGCACCGGATACCCTACTGAGCCATTAGGCTGACCCTTTCCCGATACTTTTTTTTCTAGGTTCGAAGGCGGAGTATTTGCCAAGGGACGAAGAGAATTACCTCGGGGAAACTCAAGAGTATTACGCTGGGTGAGCAACGTTTTAGTTGTTCTTCTTTTATTTTGGGGTGTAGTACTTGTATATAAGATAGGTGGTATGTAATATAATGTTATGTTCAGTCTTTCCACTTATGGACGACTGTAATGTTTAAGCATACTTCCGCTATTTCTTTTGAGGTTTTGTAGTAAAGCTCTGTTTATCCTTGAGGTCTATGTGTTAGCCAGCTTGTTAGTGTTGCACTTCCCCTTCCGGGGGGCGTGACATTTAATGGTATCAGAGCTATAGTTGCTTGGAAGCCAGGCTAAGATCTTCGGAATTGATTAGTTTATTTGATTTGAAATTTGGTGTGGCCTAAACATATTTTTATACCTATTCAGGTGCGATATATGGCAGGCCAAAGAGAGGAAAGTACTATGGGGCAGGGTACACAAGGAACTGATCCTAATTTACGGGAGATAATTGGGTTAGTTGGACGCATAGCCAATGCCCTAGAATCTTCGCAAAACAATCACCAGCACAGTCAGGTTGGCGAGAGTTCCCAGGTGAGGCATGCTATAGCTACTGATGATCTGACCTTACTTGAAAGGTTTGTCAAGCTTAAGCCTACTATATTTGCGGGTAGTGCTAATTCGGATGAGGCAGAGGAATGGGTAAGCAATAAGGAGAAATTATTTGAGAGAATGCAATTAACTCCTGCACAGAAAGTTTCTTTGGCTACTTTTTATTTGAGTGAGGATGCAGGGTTTTGGTGGAAGACGATTGATGCAAAGTGGATAGCCGGTAATGTTATAAGAACTTGGGATGTGTTTACTACTGAGTTTAATCACAAGTATATTCCGGCAAGTGTTAGAAGAGATAGGGAATTGACTTTCCTACAACTTGAACAGAAAAACAAGACCGTACAGGAATATGAAAAAGAATTTACTGCTTTAGCTCGACATGCATCTTATTTGGTTGAGGGTGGTGATAGGAAAGCTAGAAAGTTTGAGACCGGCTTGAATCCTGACATACAGGAAGCTATAGCACCTCTTAATATCTCTGATTATCACGAGATTGTAGATCGAGCACTTAATATTGAGAGGACTTTGGGATTTACACGGGCAAAGAGGGCACAGATGAGTTTATCTAGGCCTCCGGTGCCACAATGGCAAGCGGGAAGATTTCCGTCTACATCTGGTGGGGGGAAATTTTTTAGAACAGATATGAGGAGTATAGCATACACACCGAGACCCCAGACACAGGGATTTATGCCCCGACCATTTATAACTGGACAACGACCTCAGCCTAGGCCTGGAGTGAGGCCTACTCAGTATATGCCACCTCAACAGCAGCCTGTACAAGCAATTAGTCGATATTGCACCTTTTGTGGTATGACTGGGCATACAGAAGAGGTTTGTAGGAAGAGAAAGGGAACATGTTTTGCATGTGGGGCACAGGGGCATCAGATGAGGGATTGTCCTAAGAAAAAAGGATTTGTGGCTACTACTGGGGACATATCTGGTACTGGTATTGGTACCGGTAGAAGGGTGAATAAACCGACGATAAAGGCTAGAGCATTTGCACTGGGACAGGATGAAGTACAGGGATCGCCTGCAGTTGTTGGAGGTACTGTTCTAATTTTTGGTACTTTGGCTAGAGTATTGATTGATCCTGGCTCTACACATTCATATGTCGCATCACATTTCTTACATCATTTGCCTATGCTGTCGGAGTTTTTACCTTTTGTGGTCAAAGTCAGTACCCCTGTGGGTGATTCTTTATATACAGATAGAGTGTACAAAGCCTGTGAGATTAACATGAATAACCATGTACTGCATGCTGATTTGATTGCACTGCCTATGCGGGAGTTGGATGTTATTTTGGGTATGGATTGGTTATCCCACAATCATGCTTGTGTTGACTGTTTTGCCAAGACTGTTACGTTTACTTTACCTAATCAGTCGGTATTCATGTACGTGGGTGATAAAAGTCCAACTACTATCCCTATTCTTTCTGCCTTACGTGCTCAGAAGTTACTGGATAAGGGTTGTGTGGGATATATTGTGTATGCTATTGACTGTTCGAAGACAGTGACTAGGCTGGAGGACATCCCTATTGTTCAAGAATATTCGGATGTATTTTCTCAGGACTTGATTACTCTACCACCTGATAGGGAGATAGAATTTGTTATTGAACTTGTTCCAGGCACTGCACCTATATCTAAAGCTCCCTATAGAATGGCTCCTGCTGAATTGAAGGAGTTAAAGGTGCAGTTACAAGACTTACTCGATAAAGGCTTTATTAGACCAAGTACTTCACCTTGGGGTTCGCCTGTCTTATTTGTTAAGAAAAAGGATGGTACCTTACGTTTATGTATTGACTATAGACAATTAAATCAGGTAACCATAAAGAATAAATATCCATTACCCCATATCGAGGATTTGTTTGATCAATTGCAAGGAGCTAAGATATTTTCCAAATTGGATTTGAGGTCAGGTTATCATCAGTTAAAGGTGAGGGAAGAGGATGTCCCTAAGACTGCTTTCAGGACTAGGTATGGTCATTACGAATTTTTAGTTATGCCATTTGGGGTTACTAATGCACCCGCAGCGTTTATGGATTTGATGAATCGCATATTCAAACCATACTTGGATAGTTTTGTGGTAGTCTTTATTGATGATATTTTGGTTTATTCTCGGGATACCCAACAACATGCTCAGCATCTCAGACTTGTTTTGCAAACCTTACGGGATAAAAGGCTGTATGCCAAATTTGAAAAGTGTATGTTTTGGTTGGAACAAGTTACTTTTCTGGGGCATATAATATCAGGTGCAGGAATATCAGTGGACCCGGCTAAGATTGAAGCTATACAAAGTTGGAAAACACCTTCAACAGTATCGAAGGTACGTAGTTTTTGGGGTTAGCCGGATATTACCGTAGATTTGTTGAGGGATTCTCTAAAATTGCTGGTCCATTATCCCGTTTGACTCAGAAGAAAGTAACTTTTATTTGGGATGATAATTGTGAGAAGTGTTTTCAGGAGCTGAAACATAGATTGGTCAGTGCACCTATCTTGGTTCTGCCTAACGGGAATGATGATTTTGTAATATACAGTGATGCATCTCACAAAGGTTTGGGTTGTGTGCTTATGCAAAGGGGTAAGGTAATCGCTTATGCATCACGTAAATTGAAGCCATATGAAGAGAATTATCCTACTCATGATCTAGAGTTAGCAGCTATTATTTTTGCCTTGCATAAGTGGAGACATTATCTGTATGGAGCAGTATTTGAAGTTTACACTGATCATAAGAGCTTGAAATATTTATTTTCACAGAAGGAATTGAATATGAGACAACGTAGATGGATGGAATCATTAAATGATTACAGTTGTTCTATTTCATATCACCCGGGTAAGGCTAATGTGGTTGCTGATGCCTTAAGCCGAAAGAATATGATTGCTAGTTTAATGCTTAAGGAATGGGGTATGTTAACTAATGTGTGTGATTGGAGGCCGCGTGCCACTAGGATGGGATTTCTATTTGCTAATATTAAAGTTTGGCCTGCATTAGTGCAATTGATACGGGAAGCTCAGGAAAAGGACCCAGAGTTGCAGAAAATTAGAATGGAGGTGGGCCAGGGATTGCGACCTGAAATTTCATTATCTTCTGAAGGTATATTAAGATTTAGAGATCGTGTTTGTGTACCGAATAATGATGAGGTTAAACAGGAGATTTTGAAAGAAGCACATCAGAGTAAGTATAGTATTCATCCGGGTAGCACTAAAATGTACAGAGATTTGAAATCACATTATTGGTGGAATGGTATGAAGGGTGATGTAGCCAAATTTGTTCCAAGTGCCTAACATGTCAGCTGGTAAAGGCAGAACATCAAAAGCCAGGTGGTTATCTACAGCCTCTATCTATTCCTGAGTGGAAATGGGAGCACATAGCTATGGATTTTGTGACAGGTTTACCGCGGACTCGAGACGGAAATGATGCAATTTGGGTAATAGTAGACCGTCTTACGAAGTCTGCACATTTTCTTACTCTGAACATGAAATATTCCATGGAAAAACTAGCTAAGTTGTATATTGATGAGATAGTTCGTTTGCATGGAGTTCCTGTTAGTATTGTTTCCGACAGGGATCCACATTTTACTTCTCGATTTTGGCAAGCTTTTCAGAAGGCTATGGGTACACAGTTAGCCTTAAGTACAGCCTTTCACCCTGAAACAGATGGTCAGAGTGAGCGTACTATTCAGACCTTGGAGGATATGTTACGAGCTTGTGTGATAGACTTAAAGGGTACTTGGGATTCACATTTACCACTTGTTGAATTTTCTTATAATAACAGCTACCATTTAGTATCGATATGGCTCCTTATGAGGCGTTATATGGAAGAAAATGTAGATCTCCAGTTTGTTGGTCAGAGGTTGGGGAAGGTAAGCTTATCAAATCTGATATTATTCGTGAAACCACTGATAAGATACAATTAATTCAACAACGTATCCGTACAGCACAGAGTAGGCAAAAAAGCTACGCCGACACTCATCGACGTGGTTTGGAATTTACGGTGGGAGACTTTGTTTTTATTAAAATTTCTCCAACGAAAGGAGTCATGAGATTTGGTAAGAAAGGTAAGCTATCTCCGAGGTTTGTTGGGCCTTATGAGATTTTGGAACGGGTTGGTAATTTAGCATATCGGGTTGCCTTGCCGCCTTCATTATCTGGAGTACACAATGTCTTTCATGTATCTATGTTGCGTAAATATCAGCCAGATCCATCACATGTGTTGCACGATCAGCCGGTTCATGTAGAAGTAGATATGACTTATGTTGAGCAGCCGGTGGAGATTTTGGATCGTCGGGATCAGGTATTGAGAAATAAGGTGATTCCATTGGTTAAGGTCAAATGGCAATATCATGATATTGAAGAGGCTACCTGAGAGCGTGAAGATGAGATTAGGTCAAAGTACCCGCACTTGTTCACGTGATCAGGTATGAATTTAGGGACTAAATTCTTTTAAGGAGGGGAGAGTGTGAGGCCCCGATCTTAATTAACTTCTAATCATTGTATTAAGTTTAAACATATTTAAATTTGATTAAAATATTATGATTGTTTTATATTACTTGTCTACATAAAATAAATATTGAAATTAAGTTGTGGGTCCAAAATGTAATTATGTAAAACTTTAGGGTTAAAAAGTAATTATGCAAAACCTTGGGGCCAATATGCAAATATGAAAAGTTAGTATTAGTGGCATGCCATGTGTTGCTCTTGAATTAATTGTTGGAGGATTTGCCACCTATTATTTGGTGGTGAGTAAGCAACAAAAGAAACTAAAAAAAAAAAATAAAATGGAAAGAAGCCTAAGTGGATAATTTAGAAACAAAAGAGAAGGTGGGGTTGCAAGACCCTAGTCTCGGTCAAAATAGAACAAAGAGAAGAAAAAGAGAGAAAGAAAAGAAAGGAGGGAAAGGGAGGAAGAGAAGAAGAGAAGAAGAGAAGAAGAAAAGGAAGAACAAAGGAGAGAATCTTCTTGAATTGGCTTGGCCTAAAATTCTTTAAGGTAGGTTATCTTGTGTTTTTTTTAAGTTTTCAAAACATGTATGAGAATTATTATGAGTAGTAGTAAAATATTTATACATATTTGCCTGAAATGATTCAAGGAGATGTGTGTTCATGTATGCTGAAAACTACAAAACAGTCATGGAATTAGGGTACTTTTGGTGCTTAGAAAGGTATACTTTTAGTTGATATATGGATCTGGTTATTTTATATGTTATACTAGTACATGTATAGAGTATACATACCAAATTCCAGATTATTTCAAGTACTATTGCTATGGTTTAAAATTCGTGGCTTGGAACATATCTTGTGAAACTGTAGCTAGGCAGATTCTGAAGTTTGTCTTTTAAGGGGCTTAATATGATCTTAAAACAATATTTTCGTGTCAAGTAAAATACTGGGATGTAGCTCTTTAAGTCTAGTTTTCATAAATATATAGTTTGACTGTAGAAGCCTTATAATTAAATTGTTATGATTTTCGGAGTACAGACTACTCCTGCTGCCATTTGAAATACTGGGCAGATTAGGTTACATGTTTGGCATGTATTGTTGATAATATGGTAAATATGACTCGACAGGGGATTAAACCTCTTTTGAGGTACTTGATGACATTTATGTTGACGTATGTAGATGATTATGCATACACGTGAAGGAGGAGGAAAAAAAGTGAGTTGAGGGTGTGATTTGCCGGGGTTGGAAGTTATCCGGCCAGGGTTCTCGTTCTCGTTCATGTCTTGATAGTGCGCACTAGCTATGCGTACTAATTCTCGAAAGGAATTATTGGCGTGCCTGTGATGACGTTGGACTTCTTCTATCGAACCCGCTACATCAGTTGGTTGCGATACGAAAAGTCTCTCGCACTCAGGGAAGGTTGGCTCGTGCATGAGGGGCATATTTGCATATTGATATTCTCGTACTTGACTTATATTTGTCTTGAACTTTTTGTACTGTATGGTTATTCTTGGCGAGATCAAGTTAATATTTAGGTCTTGGTTGTCATTCTTGTGTATGTTCTACAAGATATCAAATCTTGCTCGATATGTTATTCTCGTTTCTTTTGAAGGCAAGTGTGAGCAGATGCTTGCATGTGTTACTCGATATGTTCAATTATTCTTAAGTACGTAGGTATCATCTGTTAAAGTGACTTGCACGTTCAAACTAACTATATATAATATGATCAAGTCATGTTTGGACTTAAAAGCACCGGATACCCTACTGAGCCATTAGGCTGACCCTTTCCCGATACTTTTTTTTCTAGGTTCGAAGGCGGAGTATTTGCCAAGGGACGAAGAGAATTACCTCGGGGAAACTCAAGAGTATTACGCTGGGTGAGCAACGTTTTAGTTGTTCTTCTTTTATTTTGGGGTGTAGTACTTGTATATAAGATAGGTGGTATGTAATATAATGTTATGTTCAGTCTTTCCACTTATGGACGACTGTAATGTTTAAGCATACTTCCGCTATTTCTTTTGAGGTTTTGTAGTAAAGCTCTGTTTATCCTTGAGGTCTATGTGTTAGCCAGCTTGTTAGTGTTGCACTTCCCCTTCCGGGGGGCGTGACAGTGTAAGGCCCGTGTATGTATGTGTAACAGTGCAATGGGCATACGTGTATTGTGTGGTGGGGAATGGTCAGGTTGTATTGTTACGGTTACGTGTCTATGTTGTTTGTGCATTCTGTAGCGTTGAGTAGTAGATGCTTGGAGGATTTTGAAATTGACGGGCTACTTGGGTGAAAATCAGTTGATGGAGTGAAGTTGTGCGGCTAAATGGTATGATGAGTATGTGTGTGTTGTGTACAGTATGTATGCATGGTGTAGGTGTGTACCCTATGCAGGTCTATGCATTTTGGACAGTGAAGCGTATAAGTTATGAGCATACATAAAAAGGGAATGGTTAGCGTGAGTTCTAGAGATTTACTGAGTACTATGCAAAGCAAGGTTATTTGGTGGGTTATTAAAACGGGTGAATTAATGGAGGTTCGGCAACGGTGATTAAATGCCAAGAATGACATGGTGAACTGGGCACGATATTGGACGGGCATGTAAAGGTCGGGCAGTTGACAGCGGCATTGAATTTGCTTGAAGACATGTTCAACGGGAATGTTCTTACGTGATTGACGATGCCTGGGTTATAGCAAAGCTGGAGACATGGAGATAAAAAGAATGGCCTTGACCGTTCTTTTGACTAAATGTAGCAGCGAGACTATCGCTCCAGAGACCTTGATGTGGGAAATGCGTAGCGTCGGGTAAGTGACCCTTTGATTCAATTAGTGTTTTTATATACAACGTATATGTTTATCTACTGTTAAAAATGTATTGTTTTTCAACATTGATCGTTTTAAGTACGTTTAATTGCTCTGGCTTAAATTACTAAAAATGTTTTAGTGTTTTATTCTCGTGAAAGAAAAACCGGACCAGCATGTAAATGATGTTTTGCCTAGAAACTGAAATGGAACTTGGATTTGAAATGTATTGTATTGACATTATTGTGAATATTGAACATGTTGATGATTATTGAAAGGATGTGAGGATGGTTGAGAATCAATTGATGAGTGATTTTGTTCAAGATGAACCCAAAAGGTGTTCTTGGTTACTCGATTGATGTGCCCTATATCCACGGGAGAAAGTTGGATTTTGGGCCCTGGTCAACGGGGCTTGTACGTTGATGCACAATACTGTGGCTGGTGGTGCGCCCTTGCGTCAACATGATTATTTTATCCCCGGTGTAGGAGGGATTCGGGCCCTAGTCAGGGGGGCTCGTACGCTGACCGCAGCATATCGTTTGAGCTAATATTGGGATTTGAACTGGTTGTTATAAAGTTTTGCGATAATCATTATATACTTCAATTTTTGGTTTCATGTACTCTATTTTGTTTTTACCCGATGATTATCAAATCTATGATTTTTAGATATCTCAAGGATGCTACTATATAAAGTGAGTTATTTTCTGACATGCTATGGTCCACCTAGTTGAATCATTGGTTACTTACTGAGCACGTGGAAGCTCATCCCTTACTTATCATTTCAGGTTTGAAAGTAAGGTGATGGTGACGAGCATAGGAAGGAACAATTTGGCACTGAGCTCCGGAGACTGTATTGGTTGAGTCGCTAAAGATTTAGATTGTTGGTTTAGTTTTAGTTGTTGATAAATTAGAGTTATGAGGAGTTGTAGCATGAGTATTGTATTCAAATAAAAATATGAAAATGTAATTTAAGTTTATAGAAGTTTTAATTTTCGTTGCAGATTATATGTTGTTTTAGCGAGTAAGGCCTGGCAGAGCCCTCGGTTGGAGTCCATAGGGTCTGCGGCCGGTCACGTGCCTAGCTCGCGGGCCTGCCCGTGGGTTTGGGTCGAGATAGAAATGGTATCAGAGCATTACGATTTTGGGATGTTAGAATTTAAGAAATGATTTCACTGGCTAGGTTACATGATTTTGTAGACTCGTAACTAGGCTGACGAAAGTGGAAGGTAGAACTCAAGATTTGATCCTTTAGAGTGAAAGTCATATGTGAGAAATTCTTTGTACTTCAGTGCGGCATAGGGCTGCAGTTAAACTTGCTACTACTAAGTAGACCGTGCGAAAGCATATATTGTGGTATGTTATCTGAAAAATGTAGCAGAAGCATGATGATTAGGAATTTAAATATCTGGTTGAGTTGGAGTGGAGTAAGTATAGTGAGTGAGCATCGTACTAGCTGGACCATAACTATTTCGAGGTTGAGTAATAATATTCGGTTGGTTAGATTATAAAATCCTAGGTTATAATCTGAGTCTTATAGTACAATGAAATGTTTGAAGTTACGATAGACCTTACTGAAGCTGCTATTGATGTTCTTGACTCGTATTTTGGGAGGCTATTAAAGCTGCTACGATTGTGAATGTTGTCTCTTGATGTTAAAAGGCTTTTGACTTTTGTAAATGATGTTGTCACTTGAGGTTATGAAGGGTTCCTTTTGCGGTTGGTTATTTGCGATTATAAAATTTCGTCAGTCAAAATCTTATGAACGTAGGTCTTCAATTTAAGTGTATTTCATATAAGAACTAAATCATTAAACATCAAGGTCATTGGGTCATGTGGTTCTAGAACCGTTAGCGCGTAATTGATAATTCAAGTTTAGTATCGTCGGTTAGTGTTTAAAGTTGCTTAGGCTATGACTGATGACGATGACTTATATTTTGAAAGTTACATGCCATTAAGAAGACTTACTTCATTTGACTGAAGTTAGATTAGGTCGGTTTAGAGAAATGTTTCCAGTTGCCGAAGCTGGTTCAGAATGTAGAGACTTTGGGACTTTTGGAAGATTATATGATCTCTTGAAGTTTTATAAGTGTTAGAGCGTATTGATGACCTAATAAGTTTGAGCTTAGCATTAAAGTTTGAACAGGAATCCTGATGTTAATGTTCGTCAGTGATAAATTTTGTGGAGGTTAGGCACTGCTCTACTATTATGTTGGTTGTTAGGTATCTGAGTTACCTAGCGAGATCTAGTGTCTATACGTTGTAAGTATTGTGAAATTTGAGGCTAAATTTCTTTTAACAGGAAGAAAATGTGATATCCTGGGTTCAAATTAGTCTTATGTGGATTTTGATCAATATACTTGATACTCTAGAAATTTGATCACTTGGTGAGCCTTCACAGTTTAGAGACAATTTAGTTCTAAAATGGAGAAATGTGGATATAGCATTTATAACTGGCGAAGGTTCTAATTTAAGATTATTAATCTTAGACTTATTTTTGGTTGCTAAATTCGAGTGAGTTTAAAGTTAAGTGTTATGATGGGAGATGAGATCAGACACGATTACGTGCATCGATCTAGTAACCCAAAGTTTCGAGGTATGGGTTATCACTGGATTAAAATGTGTTAAATGCATATCACACATCTTGTGCTTTCAGGTCTTTGGTTGCATGTACTTAACAAGTCACTTGAAATTATATCCGAGTTTGATTGTGAACCCTTTAGATAGAGTTAGTCATGTAACCACTTGAGGTGTGTTATGTTCATTGGTAGTTGAGATCAAATATGATTAAGATCAGCTGTGTAAGGAACACCACACTTCGAGGATGAAATTTTTTAAAGGGAAGATAATGTGATGCCCCAAACCTAGGTTTACCCGATTATTATTATTTAACGACAATTGTGGTACGTAAGATGAAATTAGACTTTTAGTGAAGACTTTGCGAGCGGTGTTAATTAGATGTTTAGTCACGGTCATTATGAGTTGAGTTATATTATTCCGAAAAAAAAAAGTGGCGGCAATTCCATAAGTGATTAGCATTAATTATTGTGAGCAATATTATATGTAGCATTTAGTGTTATATATGTAAGT
Source organism: Escallonia herrerae (assembly GCA_033070095.1). Taxonomy (NCBI): domain Eukaryota; kingdom Viridiplantae; phylum Streptophyta; class Magnoliopsida; order Escalloniales; family Escalloniaceae; genus Escallonia; species Escallonia herrerae. The sequence continues at coordinate 439,596 of JAVXUP010000229.1, forward strand.
AAATTAAGATAAAAGAGTCAAAAACAAAATGAAAAAAAAATGGGGGAAAAGAAGAGAAAAGAAAATCGGGATTGAGAGTAAAAAAAAAGGAATAAGATCAGAGAGGGGAAATAGGCAAAGAGGAGGAAGAGGGCAGCCAGCCCTAGAGCGGCAGTGCCTCTGCCATATCACGACATCCTTATCGCCGGCCGTACTCGGTCACCGGCGAGCAACTCCGGCTTTGACCATATGCCGTCAATTCCAACTCCATCGCCCAACGCCTCTGCGAGCAGCCAAGGGCACCGGCGACAGCGACGGCGATTCTAATGGGGCCACTGAGGACAGGGCCGGAGCAGCCTCACCCACCACCGGGGTCCTCGATCCAACGGCCACCGTGGCCAATCTACTGCTGTCGTACAATTGCGGCCTCCGGTTGTGAACCCCTAGTTCAGCCCTTCACCGCTGCCACGATGTGCTGTCAACCTCCATTGTCGGCGCCTCCAACCAAATGAACGTCGACAGAGTGAGATAAGAGAGCGAGAGTCTGGGTGGGGTGACCGGTAGGTGAATCGGCAGTGGCGGTGCCGATGCTGAGACAATTAGGATTTGGTGGTTGATATGCCGGCGGTGACGTACGCCGGTAGTTGACGGCGACGATGTAGGTGATGTGTCAGTTTGTGGAGATCCCAGAGGTTGGTGCGTGGCTGGTGACAGTGGGGCAACAGTGATGGTCTTCTAGTATTGGGTACACCGGTGACCGTGGTGTTTAGGAGATCGCTTCAGGATGGAGAGGGAGATTAGGGTGGCCTATCTTTGCTTCGGTGGTCCTGCTATGAGACCGGCGGTGATTACGGTGAAGCCATGGGTTTGTGGTGATGATGGTTGACAGCAGCGACACGGCAGTAGAGAAAGTTTGTTGCTTCTGTTATGTTACCTCCTGTGAGTTGGGTGGTGGAACGACGACCGAGAGTATGGCCGATGAGTTATAATTGGTGACTGGAGGTGCATCTAAGGTGAAGCTTGGCAGTTGCGACGGTGGTAGCACTTAATACTACTGATTTAATGAGTTAAAACTAAAGAATTTTGGTAGCACTCTGTATAAATTATGAAATGGGTTCTTGTGGGTGTTTTTGTTCTTGGTGAATGAAATGGAATGAACGAGATGGTTATTTAGGTGTACGTTGTGTGTGTGTGTGTGGCAGGTGTATAGGTGTGGTTATTGTCAGACGAGCGTGTGTAAATGGGGTGAAATTTGTCTGGGTGCGTATGATGAATGTGATATGGAGTTAATTTGGGTGTGGAATTGTCGTGCGTGCATGTTTGTATGTGCGTGAATGTGTACTATGTACAAGGTGTATATACAAAGTGTGTTGGTAGGTAACAGGGTACAATAGTTTTGTGTGCATAGTGTGGAGTGTAGTGTGAAGTTGACTTTGTGTGTAAAATGGTAACAATCATGGTGGTCAAATGGTTGTGGGTTGTTGGGAAGTGGTATCTATAATGGTAGATTGGTTGTGGAAGCTAGCAACAGGTATGTTGGATTTTGGTGGTATTGACTATGAAACGGGGATCGACTGTACGAGTTCAATATTGTTGTAGTTAATGGTTGTGGTTTAACAGTGGTGCTCGAGGTGACTGGAGTGGGGGCGACCGTGGTGGAGTGTATATGGCGACAGTCGATAGAATTTAGGACCTTGTTGATTGATGAGGGAACTTATTGGTTGCAATGGTTAATGGGTGTGGCAATGATACTGGGATGGAATGGCCGTGGGTGAAATGTGTATGACTGTGTAATTATGGTATCTGGGTGGGTTGTGTGCGCGCACCGGTAGGTGTACTTGTTTCATGTGTTTAGGCCAGTGTGTATATTGTGTAGGCGTGGTTGTGGTTGGATGATGGGTGTACGGGAGTGCATGTGGGACACTGTTGTGTGAGGTGCACGTGCATATTGCTGTTTAGGCAACACGATATTGTGTAAGGCCCGTGTATGTATGTGTAACAGTGCAATGGGCATACGTGTATTGTGTGGTGGGGAATGGTCAGGTTGTATTGGTACGGTTACGTGTCTATGTTGTTTGTGCATTCTGTAGCGTTGAGTAGTAGATGCTTGGAGGATTTTGAAATTGACGGGCTACTTGGGTGAAAATCAGTTGATGGAGTGAAGTTGTGCGGCTAAATGGTATGATGAGTATGTGTGTGTTGTGTACAGTATGTATGCATGGTGTAGGTGTACCCTATGCAGGTCTGTGCATTTTGGACAGTGAAGCGTATAAGTTATGAGCATACATAAAAAGTGAATGGTTAGCGTGAGTTCTAGAGATTTACTGAGTACTATGCAAAGCAAGGTTATTTGGTGGGTTATTAAAACGGGTGAATTAATGGAGGTTCGGCAACGGTGATTAAATGCCAAGAATGACATGGTGAACTGGGCACGATATTGGACGGGCATGTAAAGGTCGGGCAGTTGACAGCGGCATTGAATTTGCTTGAAGACATGTTCAACGGGAATGTTCTTACGTGATTGACGATGCCTGGGTTATAGCAAAGCTGGAGACATGGAGATAAAAAGAATGGCCTTGACCGTTCTTTTGACTAAATGTAGCAGCGAGACTATCGCTCCAGAGACCTTGATGTGGGAAATGCGTAGCGTCGGGTAAGTGACCCTTTGATTCAATTAGTGTTTTTATATACAACGTATATGTTTATCTACTGTTAAAAATGTAGTGTTTTTCAACATTGATCGTTTTAAGTACGTTTAATTGCTCTGGCTTAAATTACTAAAAATGTTTTAGTGTTTTATTCTCGTCAAAGAAAAACCGGACCAGCATGTAAATGATGTTTTGCCTAGAAACTGAAATGGAACTCGGATTTGAAATGTGATCTCCAAGCCTTTCCAAAGGGAAAAGACTTTCGACATTGCTTCCCATAGATACAACCCTCACATAATTCAGTAAGTGCATTGATATTAGGCAGATCATGAACCATACGTTTTTGACTCAGTAACTTCATACCTTTCACATTTAGATGCCCATAACGCAAATGCCATAGATTTGTTGCATTTCGCTCACTTGCAATAAGAACTTTCTTGCCAACGTTGGAAACTTCAAAAGGAAATATCATGTTTTTCACCATACAAACACTGGCCATAATCTATCCTGATTTCTTATCCTCAATCACGCAAACACCATCATCAAATAAAATAGAATAGCCACAAGCCATTAACTGCCCAATGCTAAGTAAATTATGAGCCAAGGAGGGAATGAAGTAACTGTTATGTAGAAATTTCACATTACCATGGTTTGTTTTGACAGCAACGGTACCTTTTGCTTCGACTTGAACTGGCTTATTGTCGCCAAGCCTGACCAGCTTCTTTTTAGATTCGTCAATATCTTTGAATGTCGATTTAACTCCACACGTATGATTAAAGCATTCACTGTCTAGGAACCAAACTCTACTTTCATTAGTAACAGTTGAATCAAAACATGCCATGAATAACTTACTTTTCTCATCCATTATTATTTCTTCTTCCTCTGCATAACTTCCTACTTTCTCCTTACCATTGCAATTTGCCGCTATATGCCCAAACCTGTGGCACCGATAACACTCAATTCCTCAATTGTTGAAGAACCCATTGGCTCGCCCTCTGCCTTGTCCACGACCTCTGCCACGAGATCCTCCTGTACCATAACCTCTTCCGGTTGATTCGTCATTTTGCTTGTATGACTCCTCCTTTGCTTGAAATGCTTGTTCTTCACTTTTTTCAGCTGACCTGTTCATTCTTGCTTCATGTGCTTGCAGAGAACCCATTAGTTCATCAAACGAAAAAATGGATAAATCCTTAGACTCTTCAATTGCAGCTACGACATGGTCAAACTTAGTAGTCAGGCTCCTTAAAACTTTTGCAACCACAATTGCATCCTCTAACTTTTCACCATAAGATTTCATTTGACTCACAATACCACTGACTCTAGAGAGAAAATCTTGTACATACTCATCGCTTTTCATAAATAAAGTTTTAAATCTTGCCTAAGAGATTGAAGTTTTACTGTAATTACCTTTGCAGAGCCTCGAAATTCTTTTTGCAAAATTCCCCAAGCATCCTTCGAGGTTTTTGCAGCAGCAATTCTGAAAAAAAATTGTCTCGTGCACTGCTTGTTGAATAAAGAACAATGCCTTGGCGTCCTTCCTTCTGTTTTCTCTCAGCCTGGCTTCATCATCTTGGTCCGCATACCCATTTTCAACCAAGTCCCAAAGCTCTTGAGACTTGAACAAGGTCTTCATCTTGATGCTCCAAAACTCGTAGCTTTCCCCTTTGAATATGGGAATGGAGGTTGCAAAATATTTGCACCACCATTGGCTGCCATGATAAGCCACTGCAATTCGAACTCAAAACCTGCTCTTCATACCATAATGTAGAATTTAAGAGCTCAAGATAAGAAGAGGAAGAATCAATACATGTCTTAGTTATTGAGTAAAGGAAGAATCGAGACATGAATAAAGGATAAGAAGATATGGGAGTTATCTTTAGGACATCGATGAGTTGTTAATGTCTTAGTTATTGAGTAAAGAAAGGAGTCTAAGAAGAGTAGTAGTGTAATCAATCTAAGATCGTGGGTGAATAAGTTATTTCATAAGAGAAGTGTTGAGAGAGTAATACAGAGAGATAGAGAAAAAGAAATATTGAAGTGTGTTTTCTCCTCTCCACTTCCTCATCCTCTACCATAATACTAAGAGTAATTTTTACTGCAAATATTTTTTCCTTTATATTGTGCCAATTACGCAACAAAGTGGTACCAGAGCAGAGGTTCTAATGGCGACAACAAGTGGAACATTTCCTTTCCTAAAACTCATGAAAGACAACTATCTATGAACGATAGAGCATCCAAATGAAGACCTTTCTTGGTGGTCAAGACATTTGGGAGGCCATAGAAGAAGAATACGTGGAACCAGAAAACTTGGCCAGAGCTAGTCAAGCCATGAAGAAGGCTGCCAAAGAAGCCCGAGTGAAAGATCAAAAGGCTCTTTCACTCATCCAATTTGGCATCGATGACATTATTTTTGAGAAGATTGCGCAGGCCACCACCTCGAAGAGAGCCTAGGATACGTTGGAAAATGTTTCAAGGGCATTGACAAGGGAAAAAGGGTGCAACTCCAAAGCCTTCGAGGTGAATATGAGTCACTACAAATGAAAGACTCTGAGATGATATTTGACTATATTTCAAGAGTTCTCTCAGTTCTGAACCAACTTGAGAGAAATGGTGAAGAAATGGAAAATAGTCGGTGGTCGAGAAGATCCTTCGATGTCTCAATTCAAAATTCAACCATGTAGTTATTGCCATTGAGAAGTCCAACGACATCGACACTATGACAATCAATGAGCTATCTGGAAAATTGCAAGTCCACGAGGACAAGATCAAAAGGAGGAATAAAGAGCCTATCAAGCAAGCTCTTCAGGCCAAGATGAATATCAACGAGAGGAAAGATGACCCCAACAGGAATCTAGGTGGTCGAGGCAGAGGCCGTGGATGAGGTCGCAGTCGAGGTCATGCAACTTTCTCCTCCTCTACCATAATACTAAGAGTATTTTCTGCAGAAAATATTATCTCCTATCTATTGTGCCCATCGCGCAACAAAGTGGTACAGAGCGGAGGTTCTAATGGCGGCAACAAGTGGAGCATTTCATTTTCCAAAGCTCGTGAAAGACAACTATGAACAACGGAGTATCCAAATGAAGACCTTTCTTGGTGGTCAATACGTTTGGGAGGCCATAAAAGAAGAATACGTGGAATTAGAAAGCTTGGTTGGAGCTAGTCAAGCCGTGAAGAAGGCTGCCAAAGAAGCCCGAGTGAAAGATCAAAAGGCTCTTTCACTCATCTAACTTGGAGTCGATGACAATATTTTTGAGAAGATTACGCAGGCCACCATCGCTAAGAGAGCCTAGGATACGTTGGAAAATATTTTCAAGGGCATTGACAGGGTGAAAAGGGTGAGACTCCAAAGCCTTCGAGGTGAATTTGAGTCTTTACAAATGAAAGACTCCGAGACAATATTTGACTATATTTCAAGAGTTATCTCGGTTGTGAACCAACTTAAGTGAAATGGTGAAGAAATGGTAAATAGTGGAGTGGTCGAGAAGATCCTTCGATCTCTTGATCCAAAATAGGACCATGTAGTTGTTTCCATCGAGGAGTCCAATGACATCGACACTATGACAGTCGGTGAGCTATCTGGAAAATTACAAGTCCACAAGGATAAGAGCAAAAGGAAGAATATAGAGCCTATCAGGCAAGCTCTCCAGGCCAAGATGATCAATATCAACGAGAAGAAAGATGACCCCAACAGGAATCAAGGTGGTCGAGGAAGAGGCCGTGGAGGAGGTCGCGGTCGAGGTTGTGACAGAGGCTGTGGTGGAGAAAATCGGTACAACAATAATAAATCGGGTGCGGAATTTCATTCATCAAGAGGACAAGGTCGAAGAAGAGGTGGCTAATATCAATGCCAAAATAAGAAAGACGTTTGCTAGAAGCTTAGATAAGTAGTTTAACGGACGGGAGAGATTGCTAGAAGCTTTGATAAGTAGTTTAACGGACATGAGAGATCAATAAAAGCTTAGCTCAGCCGTGCAACTCAAATAGATAAGTAGTTTGGGTTGATTGTAGCAAACCTTTACCAATGTACACTAATTTCCCTATGTGCACTAATCTCCAGGACTGATGCTTGTAAAATTCAATATAATTGTGTTTTTAGATCTTGTTTGGGTTTATACTAAACTTGGACTAATAATTGAAGTAGAATTAATCTGTTTGAGATCTTTGCGGCCAAATTCTAAACTTGCGTATTACCAACATATCCCATATATTAAAGAGTGTTGTATCAAGATATCTGAGATCAATTTTAGCGAAGCAGTGGCAATGTGAATGGGCTGACAAAGCTTTCCGTGAGACATCTGGAATTCTAGTTTAGTGTAAGCATCTAGCTTATTGAAATTAACTTTTAGTGGTGTGATGTTGATATTATCACAGTAGTGGAATTAGATAACCATGATTCCAGATTGCGAATAACATTTCCAAGAACCAATAAGATCGTAGTTGAAGTAAATACCTGGCGCCAGAGATTAACGGTGGGATTGACGGTGGCACGGCCGACAACAGTGGCGATGTGGGCAGCTTCGCATCGAGCTTGGCTTGCCAGCAAATTCGTGGCAAGGTGGATTGCCGACGGGTTCGCAGCGAGGTGGACTTGCCGACGAGTTCGCAGCGAGGTGAGCTTGCCAGTGTGGGTGGGTTCGAGGAGAGTGGCCTTCGCCGACGGCTGCACAGTGGTTGGGAGAGGAGAGGCGGCCATCGGGTAAGGTGAAGAAAGAGAGAGATTAGGGCGGACTAAAATTAGGTTTTATACATTCCATTTAGTGACCCCGAAATAAGGTCGTTCAAATTAGCGACCGTTTTTAGTGAACGTAAAAGTGGTCGCTAAAATTCGCAACTACTCTAGCGACCACTTTTAGCAACCGCTGAATTTAATTTAGCGCTAAAATAACCTCCAATCTTTTTTTTGCCCCGCTAGATTTTGATTATATTTAGCGACAAAACAGTAGCTAAAGGGACAATTTCTTGTAGTGGCGAAGGAAAAGCAAGCCAGTTGTCCATCGATAGGTCTAAAAGTTATCATCAGGATGTCAACAAGAAGTGCATAAGCCCAAAAAAGCACTATCTTAAGAGAATAACTCTTTGGGACGAGATAATCGATAGATTTAGAATCGAAAGAGAATGAAAACAAGGTAGAAAGAGCTATCCAATTATTTGGAAAGATGGATATAGAAACCAAGAATGAGATAGAAATTATATTCCGAAGAGACAATTCATAAGTTTGAAAGGTTATATACTCTTTGGTAGAGGAGTAGTAAAAAGTAGAGAAACACAAGTTTTTGGCAAAGATATTTAAGATTGAATAAGGGATGTCGAATAACTTACTAGATCAAACCAAAAACCTTCAGATCATAGTTTATTGCATATAGATAAGTAAAAAAAAGAGAGATAAAAACGTGTGTGGCCAGACGAACAGCATGAGGCATCGGCGTAAACACGAAAGCATTTAGAGGACTCTCTGAACAGAAATAGGGATCGTTTTGCTCTTGATACCCCATTGAAATATAAAAGTAAGATTTCATTCACATTATGTTGGTTGAGTACAAGCACCTATAGGTGGAGTGGATAATTCAAATTGATATATAAATCAACCTAACAATATTACCTCTAAAGATAACTAATTGCTTCTTATTTAAATGCTAAACTTAACAATTCTAGATTGATCTAATATTATCTAACATCCCTCCTCAAACACATGGTATTTTGAATAAAAAAATTCCGTGTGTTTGGTTACAAAATTCAACCCAAAAAAATTAAAAAAATATGAAATATGATTTTATTTCTTGAATGAAACTTACAATTACTAAGTCATATTGAGTACAAGATAATATAAAAGATAAATATAACTTATCATTATCTCTAACTTCCTAATCTTGGTTGCTATGTCTTCCCAAGTATTATCCACATGCTTTAATACTCTCCCTCAAACTTATGGAGGTTTGGTTCAAAGCCGTATGCGTTTGACGTCTGTCAATGAAGTTGTTGTCCTTACGAGCCATAACCAGAAAAGACTTAAGCCTTCAATAGGCTAGTGAACTAAAAAAAGGTCATTAAAGACCAATCAATAACTCCTCACGGGCTAAGATTGTACTCTACGTGGGATGAAAACTATGCCACTACTTGTTGGTCAGGGAACTCTAAATCAAAAAAGAGAAAGCAGAAACTCTTTGATGGTGAAATAACACACTGAAAGCAACATCTAGTGAAGTCTAGTTGCAAGATTTTAGAGAAAAGGCATATCATGGCAATTGACACTCATGGGTGTTTGTAACAAAATTTGCAAAAAGAAAACACATACTAACAAGGAAGTTGGGCTGGCGGCTAGAACAGTGCCCACTGGTGTAGTAGATAGTTGATGGACCAAACTACTGCAGAAGAATCTTTGGCTCTTGTACCATGTAGAAATATGAAATATGATTTCATTTATTGAATACAACTTATCACCACTAAGGGTTTATATAGAAAGAAATGATAGGAGATAAGTAATATTAAGTACAAGATTATCTGAAAGTTAAATTTAACTTATCATTATCTCTAACTTTCTAATCTTAATTGATATGTATTCCCAAGCATTATCCACATGCTTTAATACTCTGCCTCAAACTTATGGAGTTTTGATTCAAAGCTTCATGCATTTGACATTTGCCGATGAAGTTGTTATCCTTATGAGCTTTCACCTAAGAAGACTTGAACCTTTAATAGGCTAGTGAACTAAAAAGGTCATTAAAGACCGATAAATAACTCCTCATGGGCTAAGATTGTACTCTACGTGGGATGAAAACTATGCCACTATTTGTTGGTCAGGGAACTCTAAATCGAAAAAGACAAAGCAAAAATTCTTTGATGGTGAAATGACACACTGAAAGCAACAACTAGTGAAGTGTAGTTGTAAGATTTTAGAGAAAAGGCATATCATGGCAATTGACACTCGTGGGTGGTTGTGACAAGAAATAATTGTTATTTGATGAACAATATTTCGAAGAGGAGAAATTTGAGAAAAGAAAAACATACTAACAAGGAAGTCGGGCTGACAGCTAGAACAGCGCCCGCTGTTGTAGAGGAGAGTTGATAGACCAAACTACCGTAGCAGGATCTTTGGCTTTGGTACCATGTAGAAATATGAAATACGATTTCATTTACTGAATACAACTTACCACCACTAAGGGTTTATATGGGAAGAAAAGATATGATATAAGTGATATTGAGTACAAGATAATCTGAAAAATAAATTTAACTTATCATTATCTCTAACTTCCTAATCTTGATTTATATGCCTTCCCAAGCATTATCCACATGCTTCAATACTTGTCCTCTTTCTAAAGCATTAAGCTTTTAACCCATTCATATTGTAATACCCCCAAATTTTCTGTCATGTGTTAAAAAAAAGTTTCTGAAATTTTCAGTTGATGAAATGAAGTTTTTAGTCCATGAACAGTAACTTCGGTCGAATTAAAACTATTTTCAGTCGAATAAAAGGTGTTTTCGGTCGAATTAAAGGTGTTTTCGGTCGAACTAATCTGCTTTGCTTCGAATGAAAACTTGTATTAATTTAAAGAGGATGGGGACTGAAGTTTCGGTCGAATGTAAATAGATTTCGATCGAATGGAAATAGTTTTCGGTCAAATGAAACTTTAAGATTTGGGAAAAGCATTTTCGCGATTGAAGGTTTGAGTCGAATGAAACTTATGTTTGCTTCGAATGAATAGTGTAATTTTACCTTCATATAAATAGTCTCTTTATTTTCTTTTTAGCCATTTTGTTCTCGGTTCCTTGCTCCCTTGCGGTGGAGAGAGAGAGAGAGAGAGAATAGAAGGCGTGGAAAGCTCATTTGGTGCTAGAGTGGTGCTTTGAGATTTTTCCTTGTTCGAAAAGCTTATTGAGGTAAGGGTTCGAATGTTCTTGCTGTGGTAAGGGATTGTAACGTTTTTGCTGTGGTATAGGTTGCTTTCTTTAAACCTGAAAGGAAAAAGGAAATTGTTCAAGTTGATCAATCTTGTTTTGTAAGGGTTTATACGTTTTTGCTGTGAAAAAGGTATCTTTCGAAATACAAAGGTTTATGCTTCGTCAATTTTGGTTCATCTATATATGTTTGCATTTGATTTGTCCCACTTTTGTCCTCGTTGAAAATATTGTTTACCCTGTCTATTTGTGCCCTGATGATGCTTCTCTTTGAATTCGTACATTTGTGACCGTCAATTTATGATTGACATTGACTAAGTTAAACAACTCTCAAAATAGAGAGGGTCCTTTGGACACATGCTTATTATACTGGAGAACCAAAGCCTCCTAGTATGCTCCGGAGCACACGTTTGATGTTTGATGTTTGGTTTGATATTTAGGTCTTATGACCACCATAGTCATCATATGTTTGTAGCGTACCCGACATATAATTGAAATGTGTTTTGGGTTAAACCCTTAATGACGTTTGCTTTGGTATTTAATATCAAGATATGGATTTCTCATGTTCATACCTTCGGGCTTGTATTCAATTTGAGTTCTTTGGACCATTTAATGAACATTTCGTATATTTGATTTGTCTTATTTGCATTGTAACCAATTGCTACTGCTTGGTCGTCAAAGATTTGATTTTTGTTTTGGACTACAAATTATCGTATTTGCTTCCGATTTATTTTTCACTTACTGGGGCTATTCGAGCTCACAGGTAGTGGACATGATTTGGGGCGTCGCATGCTTGGGAAATTAGAGTATTGATCTTATGAGCGTAATTGAATAATGAAATTATTTTGGAAACTTTACCCAGTTGGGGTAATTTGATAGAATTTTTTTGTATAACTATTTGTCCGCTGCGATTAGAAATTATTTTGTAATAGAATATTCAGTGGAAGTGTGATTTTTCGAAAAATATCAAAAATTAATCAAACCGTGAGTTTGATTAATAAAGGGGCGCTATTTTTATTAAGTGACAATATATTGGTAATGATTAAGTATTAGGGAGCTAAATAAGGGGTTAGTATGGGCCTTAGGGGTTAAAATGTGATTTTGAAAAGTTAAGGGGAAAAATGTAATTTTGAAAAATATGGTAAACGAGATGCATATTTTTATTACGTAGCATCATTTTGATGATAATGAGGTGTTAGGGGGCTAAAGGAGGGGTTAGGGTGATTTTGGGGTTAAAAGTACAATTTTCTGAAGTCGAGGGGGTCAAAATGCAATTCTTGAAACTTTGGGACTAAAGTGCAATTTTGTAAAGTTGAACTTAGGTGTCAAAGTTTGGAAGAAAGTGGTCATGATGTGGCCACCTCCAACTAGAGTCTCGGATGACTCATGAAACCTAAAGATTAGTGAAAGGAATTGATAAAATTGAAACAAAAAGAAAATGAAAGAAGGTGTTTGGGGAAAAATAAAAATACAAGAAAGTTGGAAACATGAATACCCGTGAAGAACACAGCCAGCAACGGAGAAAAAAAATGGAGAAGAAAGAGAAGGAAGAGAGGGAAAAAAAAAGAAGAAGAAGGAAAGGAAGGAAAGAAAGAAAGTGCAATCTAAACCCTAACGGGTGTGATTTTGAATCAAATTCGTGGAAATATAAGGACTTTATTTGTGTATATGTTATATATATATATATATATATATATATATATATATATATATATATATGTCATATATCTATATTTTCAAATTCGGTTGAATAATCTGATTGGGATGAAGGAATGATGATGAAATCTTATTGGAATCATGGATATAAGACCTAAAACAACAAAGAAGGGGAAAAAATGAATTAGGGTTTGAATTAGGGTTTGAATTAGGTTGATTTCAGTGGCATGGGTGTGTGTTTTAGTGTTTGTTCTTCATCCTTGAAATTTTAATTTGAATTGTTGGAGGTTAATTGGATGTAATTACATAAACCAAATTGATTCAGAGCTTGAAAGTATGAAGGCAAGGGAATCCATGTGAAAATTAAAGAAGAGAGAACTCAGGTACATGGCTGGTTCAGGGAAGAAGAAGCTTGGTGTGTGTGTGTGTTCAAGGTGTAATAGTGTGTGTTTGAATCTGAATAGTGACTTGTAATTGTCGCTAAAGATTAAACATTAATATACAGGTTCTAAGTCAAATTTTTAAAAATAGTTAAGGTTAGATTTAGACAAAGTAAAAAAAAGAGACCCTAGTTATTTTTAGAAGACCTGTATCGTGAGAAATGTTCAGATTTTTCCTAGGTCGGAAAAGGGGTGAACGGACGTGGGAAGTTTAAAACTTTACGTAAAAATTTAAAATACCAAAGGAGCGTGGTTTCGCCCAAAAATTTTATGAGGACTCTATGATGATGAGAAGTTCCAATTTTCAAGATTTTGATTATTCCGAAGTCGTTAGCTATTTTTGGCCGAATGAGCTTTTAAGCGATCGGTCCTGACACCGGTTCAAAATTTTTGGGCAAAAATTTTATAGAATACGTTTTAGTTCAAAAATGATTTCAAGATGCTTAAAATATCATTTAAAGTGGTTTTAAGATTTTTCTGGTATCAAAAATCCAGGGGCAGTTTGGTAATTTATCGCCTAGAGGGGGTGTTTTGGTAATTTTTCCTCTAAAAGTTTTGAGAGACGATTTGACTTATAAATGATGTAGTACATCTAAAATGTAGTTTTAAAGCTGTTTTGGGGGTGTTGGTGGTGTAGCGGCTATTAGGGGGTATTTTGGTAAATTGCCATGTTGGCACTAAAAAATTTGGGGAACGCACGTAATTCAGCGTTTGAAATAGTGGGAAGTGAGGAATGATGTTATTACGTTGAACTAATGAGATAGTGACTATTGCTAATGCCTTGGTAAGCTAGGTTAGTTCGAAATAGTGGGAAGTGATGAATGATGTTAATACGTTGAAATAATGAGATAGTGGCTGTTGCTAATGCGTTGATAAGCTAGGTTAAGGATCCAATTATTGGATCGAATTAACAAGAAATTGTAAGACGCTATAAATGATTAAATGGGAAGGTGTAGAATTAGGAGTGCGTATATGTGAAATGATTTCTAACGAGCAGAGTATTATTTGACTAGGTGATGCAGCTCGTTGCCATCAGAGATTGCGAGTTACTTCGGCTATAAGCCAATCATGTAAAGACAATGCGGTTCTGATATGCTAATTTATTGTTTCGATTAGCATGCCATGTTGATGACATATTGTTAAATTCTTGTTGTTACGATTGGACACCGGTAGTCATGGTGACCGGCATACGTAAATTTGAATTTATGATGTTGAGGACTTAGGGTAGAATAAATTCCCTTAGTACACCCTATTGATGGAATTTAGCGAGGATGATGTGTGTCCTAGTATGCTATGATTCGATTCAATTAGCATACCTGATGTTGATGATGATGTTGCGCAGGGTTTATTGTGTGGTTGTTGAGATATGTCGGCAGTCATTGATAGCCGATATCTCTTCTCTTTGAGAACACCATTGAGGACTTGTGACAAACTTCTCCCGAGTCTGCCCTGTCGTTGATGATGATGTTTTTGAGGTCGTTGCGTGTTATTGTGAAATGTCGGCCCTTATTGGTAGTCAACATTTCTCTTATGTAAGAACGTTGTTAAGGGCTTGTGGTAATCTTTTCCCAAGTCCGCCCTGTTGATGATGGTACGTTGAACTCTTGTTGTTAGGTCTGAACACCGGTTGATCTTCTGATCCGGTATCCTTGTTGAGCTGTGTTGTTGAGGACATAAGGTGGAATAAATTTTCCCTTAGTCCGCCCCGTTGATGAAGTCCTGTTGCTTGGCTGTAAAGTGGTTAGGGAAAGCACTCTAGATGAGTTCCCTACCTGTTGACAGTGTCTCTTTTAATTACTTGAGATTGATATGAACATCCCATAAAATGGGACATCTATATGAGGAGGATGACTTGTGAAATATGATCACTGGCAAAGAGGATGTAGGGCGCGCGCGAGTCAAATATGTCATGTCTGGTCGAGTCTAGTCTATCGTATTTGAGTTGCATTGCATTTGATTTTCTTCTGATGTTAATAATTTTAATGACTTGTATTTCTTAGGTGTTTATCTTTTCAATTTCCTGTTTTAGTGTTCACTTGCTTAGTCGGTCAATCAGTCTGTAGGTCAGTCAGTCTTGTCCATGAGGAGGTGACAATAATGCTGTTCTGTTGGGCCTTAAAGCCGCTCAGTCTAACGAAAGAAAAATTATTGTTTGACAAGTTATGTTGATGCTGAAATTTATTGATTACTCTTAATTCATTGTTATCGTTGAGATGATTATTATTTCTCCGAGTCTCTTGAATCATTTGTACGCGATATTCCTCGTGTTGTCTTTACTGGGTGATTTACGCTCATTCCTTATGTTGTATTGTGCAGGCTATAAGGTCGATCAAGGTGAACCCTCTAGAAAAGGGAAGAGAAACAAGATAGAAAGGTTGAGCAAGGGGGTAGGTTGTGTGAGGTAAGACAAGCTAGAAATGCTGAGATAAAGATTGAGCTGCGAGATAGGTTGATAAGAGTCACACGACTACAGTCGTATATCAGGTTGTAATCATTCATGTTGTTTAGAGACTTGAAAGTCTTCAACTGCAGTATGATGTATGTTTGTAGGAAAGATTTTTGTAAGGACGCATTTTGGAGCGTCTATTCATGATGCATGAGTAAGAGGATGTAGTTGCTCTGTATTCCACACAGGGTTTTAAATGTAATTATGGTCGATAACTCAGCCTGGTAACGTCACCTAGGTTGAGGGTATTGCAAGAAGAAACACTTGAGATTGGGATAACTTTTGTTCTATGGTTATGTATATATATATATATATATCATTTTGGAGGATTTAGTTGCTCTATTTATACCGTTATTGTTAGAACTGTAAGGGTATTTAATGGAGTTTGATGGTAAGCCGTGGCCTCTCGATATGGGGGCGTGACAGAAGTGGTATCAGAGCTTAGGTTTGAGATTCTGTAGACTCATAAGCCAAAGATATATATATGATTGGGATTATACCTTGGAAAGGTGGAATAAGTTTGGAGATTTTATTTCATATTAGAGCATAAGATTGAGATTTGACCATAATTTTGGGATTTGGGTTGAGTACGCAACCATAGAACGAATGTCAGTTGCCTTTGAATTCAAATATTTTTAAGTGTTAATCGAAGAGAATAATTGAAGGATATGACTATGATCTTTGGATATCTATGAGTAGCTCTATCAAATGGTGTATGGAAAAAGGTTGTGATCTCAAGATACAAGTGATATGGTGACCGAATTTCGTGCAGAATTGGAAAGGAAGATTTGGCATTACTAGGGTATATTGCCCCTTTATTCATTTGATTTGATATCCTTTTGCGAGCATCTAAGTGTTGAACCTAGAAACTTTGAAACATATCTATATGTAGATACCTTTATGGAACCCTGTGGTGACCCTTACAGTTTATAATTCTTGCCTCATTAGTGTTAATTTCAGATATCTAGGAGTAGACTTAATTTTTTCTGGATATGAAATACTTTGATGCTATTTTGGGGGTATGGACTGATTTTCTTCCAATAATGCTAAGATTGATTGCTTTAGAAAAGAGGATGATTATGATCTTCTGACGAATAATTCTGAAAACTAGAAGCTATCTGTAAAGGCTGTGACTGAGAGATATAAATGATGTGGTAGGTTTAAGACTTCAACTTTGGTTGACGCGCGATATTGGTGAGATTAAGAATAATATGTTTTTCTCTGAAATGAATTTGATGATAGATTGAGCTGATTTGCTTTGAGGTATAGAGGTGCGCAGCGAAAGCGTAGTGGCCTTCGGTATGACAAGTAAGTGCTATTGATATTAGTTATTCATATTGGCTAAGTTGATGTAGTATGCTTCAAATGTTATCTGATGATTTTGATTTTGATGTCAGAACAAATTAGATGGGGGAAATATTGATCATTAGGTGATCTTATGGTTTGGTTAGTCAATTGCATATACATTATGTCGTTGTAACTTTAGTTAAGCCTTAGATTTCGAATTTGTGATCTTTTGTAGTTGAAAAATATGGGCAAGAAGGTGAGCTTGATGTTGCCTTAAGAAATCGTGTGTTTGAAGTAATGAAATATTTTTTGGTATAGAATTTTGGAATATTTGATGTTGGCGATTTGATCATGGATAATCATATTTGAAAGTCTAACAGTGTGGGTGAAGTATTGGGCAGAAAGCGTACCAATAATTTAGTAACTTTAGTTATAAGTTGCACTCAATTGTCAGCAAAATGTTATTAAGGGCGTATTTAAATGGCTCTATTTGTGACTTTATACGAGCGAAAATTTTGATATGAAGATTATAGAGTATAAATCCTTTGTGATTAATGTTAAGATTGGTACCTACTTTTGGTGTATGTTGAAGTTAAGCATGACAATGTTAGGCATTGTACCAAGGTTATGGTTTGATGTGTTATCATAATGGCGCAATGTAAGCCTGTCGATATGATATTGGTTTAAGATGATTTGAATTTTGATTGGAGTAACTTAATTCAGCGTGTTTCATTTGTTAGCCAAGAATAAATACTTTGAGGAGCAATCTGAATATATTTTGGGGTGGTGATGACAATAGAAGTTAAAGACTTAAGTTTGAATTTCGTAAAACACGTCATATGGAATGAGAAATTGCTTAGTACTTGATACACCTCAGGCTTGAAGTTAAGCGTGTTATCCGGATTGTGTAAAACATATGGTTTGGTATACTATTAGAGTAGCGTACTGGAGGCGTTATGTATTAAAGACTGATTTCATTTGTTCAATTTTGAATGTTGTAATTTTAGCTCAGTCCTTTTCGTAGGCTAGTTAAGCCATGCATGTTTTGAAGTTAGAATTTCAGTTATAGTATGAGGAGTGTGATGACTCATATTAGAATGCAAGATACTGCTTTTGATAATAAAGGAACGCCCAATGGAAATTTTGGACCAAAGGATTAGATTTTGCACACAAAACCGTTAAGTTGGATAAAGTGTTTTGGCGTAACCATTCAGTGGAAGAAGCCACATGGAAACTCGAGGATGCTATGTGCGAAAAGCACCCTTAGCTCTTTGACGTTTAAGGTACGTTTTAATTCCGCGGATGGAATTCTTTTAGAGGGGATAATGTAATACCCCAAAATTTTCTGTCGTGTGTTAAAAAAAAAGTTTCTGAAATTTTCAGTTCATGAAATGAAGTTTTCAGTCGATGAACAGTTACTTTAGGTCGAATGAATAGTACTTTAGGTCGAATTAAAAGTATTTTCAGTCAAATTAAAAGTGTTTTGAGTAAGAGTGTTTTCGGTCGAATAAAAACTATTTTCGGTCGAATTAAAGGTGTTTTCGGTCAAATTAAAAGTATTTTGAGTAACACTGTTTTCGATTGAATTAAAACTATTCGGTCGAATTAAAGGTATTTTCGGTCGAATTAATACGCTTGCTTCGAATGAAAATTTGTGTTGATTTAAGGAGGAAAGGGGACTGAAGTTTTCAGTCGAATGGAAATAGATTTCGGTCGAGTGGAAATAATTTTCGGTCGAAGGAATAGTTGTCGGTCGAATGAAACTTTAAGATTTGGGAAAGGAATTTTCGTGATTGAAGGTTTGAGTCGAATGAAACTTATGTTTGCTTTGAATGATTAGTGTAATTTTACCTTCATATAAATAGTCTCTTTATTTTCTTTTTAGCCCTTTTGTTCTCTGTTCCTTGCTCCCTTGTGGCAGAGAGAGAGAGAATAGAAGGCGTGGAAAGCTCATTTGGCGCTAGAGTGGTGCTTTGAGGTTTTTCCTTGTTCGAAAAGCTTATTGAGGTAAGGGTTTGAACGTTCTTGCAATGTAAGGGATTGTAAAGTTCTTGCTGTGGTATAGGTTGCTTTCTTTAAACCTAAAAGGAAAAAGGAAATTGTTTGAATTGTTTAATCTTGTTTTGTAAGGGTTTATTCATTTTTGCTGTGGGAAAGGTATCTTTCGAAATCCGAAACTTTATGCTTCGTCAATTTGGGTCATGTATATATGTTTGCATTTGATTTGTCCTGCTTTTGTCCTCATTGAGAATATTGTTTGTTTACCTTTTCTATTTGTGGCCTGATGATGCACCTCTTTGAATTCGTACATTTGTGACCGTCAATTTAAGATTGACATTGATTATGTTGAACAACTCTCAAAATAGAGAGGGTTCGTTGGATACATGTTTGTTATACTAGAGAGCCGAAGCCTCCTAGTATGCTCCGGAGCACACGTTTGATGTTTGATGTTTGGTTCGATATTTGGGTCTTATGACCACCATAGTCATTGTATGTTTGTAGCGTACCCGACATATAATTAAAATGTGTTTTTGGGTTTAACACTTAATGACGTTTGCTTTGGTTTTTGATATCAAGATATGGATTTCTCATTTTCGTACCTTCGAGCTTGTATTCGATTTGGGTTCTTTGGACCATTTAATGAACATTTCATATATTTGATTTGGCTTATTTGCATCGTAACAAATTGCTATCGCTTGTTCGTTAAAGATTTGATTTTTGTTTTGTACTACAAATTATCGTATTTGATTCCTATTTGTTTTCCACTTACTGGGCTATTCAAGCTCACCCCCTACTCGTTTGTTTTGTCCTTTACTACAGGTAGTGGATGTGATTTGGGCGTGGCATGCTTGGAAAATTAGAGTATTGATCTTATGAGCGTTATTGAATAATGAAATTATTTTGGGAACTTTACCCGGTTGGGGTAATTTGATAGAATTGTTTTGTATAACTATTTGTCCACTGCGATTAAAAATTATTTTGTAATAGAATATTTAGTAGAAAAACACTTGAAATCGGGATAGGTTTTGTTCTATGGATATATATATATATATATATATATATATATATATATATATATCATTTTGGAGGATTTAGTTGCTCTGTTTACACCGTTATCTTTAGAACTGTAATGGTATTTAATGGAGTTTGATGGTAAGTCGTGGCCTCCCGATTTGGGGGTGTGACACATAATGCACATTTAGAGTTAAGATCTACAAAGTCATATATACTATAAATATGACGCATAGTCATTAAAGGCTTGCACATATATAGCCAAATATTTCTATTGCACACCCGTTCCTTAAATTAAAGGGCTATGATTTTAGGCACTAGCAAAATGTGCAACGGCTACTTCCTATCCACCTGTGTATTATATAATGCTTTTACATGGGCTTATTCTTTTTTTGGTTTAGCATTATTCAGTTGCTTCATTTTGCGTAAGCCGAAGTCCTAATAATTGTTCAAGCTCCACTTTCATCAAGTAATGCGATTTACCCTTACTATCTAGCCTACAAGGCACTAATGGGACCATACAGTATGATTATTGCTCTTACTTTTATGCTAAAAATATACTTGTACTTGTAAGCTCATATGCTTTATTCCTATAAAGGATATTTTCATGTCACATGCTTTTACTTGCTGTAAGGGCTTAAACTGCGCCTGTGAACTTTAACAATAATATTCAAACCACTTTATAAGCTAGGAATAAAAGCTCCTTGTGACTTTAAGTCACGCCTAGGGTTTCTACTACTACATCATCATACTTGCTCAGTGTCATGTGTTGATTCGTGATTTTATTCGATCATACGCGTCCCTTTATCAGTTGTGAGTTATTCACACCTTTGCATACTGATAAGCAGATCCTACAGTAATGTAGGTATGCACACTATCAACACATCTAGCAAATTAGAGCACAACACCTAGAAAATCAAAGTACATCACCAGCCTAGGCCCATAACATTGCTAGTATGTTTGATAACAGGGGGCTCAGGGGGAGAAGAAACCAGAGTGTTCAGTGTGTGCAAAGAGAGTGCGTGTGCTAGTATAACAAATGTGTGTGTTAGTATAACAAATGTGTGTGTTCAGTGAGTGAGATTGAGTGTGTGCAATGGTGTAATGCGTGTATAGATGTCTTGATTTCATGTAATTGTGTATTATAGTGTGTGTTCGATAGAGGGAAAGTGGGGAGAAGACAAATGTGTGTATGTTAATGTGTAATACTAGGGGTGTTGATCGTGAACAGTGTTTGTAAGTGTCGCTAATTTTTTTTATGTAATTTCTTTCCCAATTTTTAAAGCATGCTTAGAAATTTATTTGGAAAAAATTCAAAACAGTAACCCCCATTACTTTTACGAGACATACACTGTGGGAATATTGCAGAATTTATGGTGTATGCGAAGGATGCTAAATTAGGGTATCGATTAAAGGAAATTCTTGAATTATTTAATATAGCAAGTCAAGCTATTTTAAACTTAAAATATTAGAAAAACCTTATATTACTGAGTTGATTCATTTTCTAAAATTTCGTGTCATTTCGAGGTCAATAGCTATTTTTAACAGAACCAACTTCTGAGCTCTTGGTCCAGACACCGATTCGGAATTTTCGGGCGAAATTTTTTTAAAATACTTTTGAGCCCAAAAATGACTTCAAATAGTTTTTGAAGGTGTTTTGATATTTTTCCAGTGCCAAAAATTCCCAGGAGGTATCTTGGTAATTTGTCACCCAGAGGGGGTATTTTTATAATTTTATCAATAAAAGATATTTTAGGTAAATTCACATACGGTAAGGATGTTTTACTGATTTTGTTTACGAAAATGCAATTTTGGTGATTTAAGTGTGAGAGGGGTATTTTTGGTAATTTTACACATAAGGGGCATTTCCATAATTTTATATATCGATGAGGGGGCCGTTCTGGGAGTATGCATGAGTCAGTAATTCAATTTATAATATCATGGTATATATTGTATACTAATAATTGGATTGTTCTTTTGGGTTTAAATAATAGACTTTTCGATTAGACTAGCTTAACTTCGAATCCAGGTAAGGTATTTTATTTGAACCCCATGTAAGTATTTATATCTGAACCCTAATTTTGATAGCTTGTGTTTGTACATATTCTTTTGATTTGCTTATAGTTATTGTCAAACACTGAGATATGCATTTGAAATCAGAATGTTATAACCAAACAACCCTAAAATTGAACCTGAATTGGTTATTTGAAAATCTTATTGATGCTCGCCTCTTACTGCAAGCTGATAAAATTTAAAAATTATTTGCTTTCTTCCTTCAGAATTGCTATGCCTAAATTCGAAAACTTTTATTTGTTTTTGCTATTTGTTTGTAGTTATTCTGGAGTTACGAGTGATGAATTAATTCAGCATGCTTAATTGTCATTGAAACCATAAATGATTTTGGATAATTGAATTCATGTTGATGCCCATTTTTATCCCATGTCAAGCATTGAATTTCTCGCTGATTCTATGAATGTTGTTTTATGACCTTTCCTCTCCTCAGCCATTTTCAGGGTAAATGAGAAAAGATAAGGCAAAAGACAAAATACCCAGGCCGGTAATCCATCTAGCTACTCTGTAGTCCTGGGAGCAACCCGAAACCCTAAATAGTAGGATCTTCCCCCTGCCCTTTGCTTCATCTGCCTCCCTAATTAAGGCCTTCGAGGCGCCCCGACCGCGCAAAGCCTCTATTCCTTCAAAGAGACTGGAACTGGTAAGCAATCATCTTTCTAGTTTGACTGGTTTTCCGTTTTTTATGTGTTAACCTAGGGGCTGTTCTGAGGGAGGCGTTATAAGGAAGGACTGTTACTGCTTCCTACGGGGAACACAGGCTAGTCCCTTAATCGATGGAAAGGGTTAGTTATCGTACATCATGCATGTGTACACTCTCTATGCATTGCCTCTGCCCAGGATCAATATCTTTTGAAATTCTTTCCATTGTATTTACAATGATTTTTTAAAAAATGATCTTCAAACGAATGTGTTGTTATCTAATTGAAAGAGATTGAGTTGAAACTCTTTCCCGTATTCTGATCAAACTGTTTGTGATTGTCTGAAACCCTTCCCCTATTTCCCTTTAAAGTATCTACGTTCCTTGTTAAACTCTTTCAAAAATCGTCACTTTATTTCAAAATGATGGCTTTGAAAATGATCTTCAAATGAGCATTCTGGTTTCCATTTATGGTTGTTAATAATAGTTTTGTAACTTATTGTGATTGCTAATGATTGTTTTGATATCTATTTATAATTGTTTTGGAAAGTTATCAAACTTTTTATGATTGTTTCAAATGTTTGGAAAATTATCATCGTCTAGAGTCCTGAATCATTGGTAATTCTACTGTTGTCCTTGAACGACGTTACTGACCTTTTAAAAGCTCACCCTTCGCTTGACTCCTTTCTGTAAGTGAGTAGCTGTAGAATGCTCGAGAATGGATTTAGAGTGTGTGAGATTCTGGTGAGCCCATCACTACAATGTAGTGAGACCCCAGCATGGGTCGGTGCTGTTAACTCGTTCTATAAGAACTTGAGTTGTAAAGAACCTAAGTTTTAATAGTTTAAGTTTAGCAGTTTTGTAATCTTGTATTTTGAAGGGTTTGAGTTGATGTCTAGTTAAATAATGTAAAGTATGTGTCAGTAAATAGGGTTCTATAGGTTTGGTGCGATGCGATAGGTTAACGCTCCAGGAGTTAAGGGCGATGGAGCTCTGGAATTCCAGGATGTTATAGTTGGCATCAGAGTAGTTCGGTCTTGTGGTATTAATAGCTTAGGTATATGATTCTGTAGACATGGAACCACAGAGTATTGGTAACATGATTCTGTAGAATCGTATTTCGGTTAATAAGAGTGGGGTTAGATGATGGTAGAGTTCAAAAGTCTGCCTATTGCTCTTTAGACTCGCTTTAGTATAACACTGATAATTGTTGATTGTATCAATATGGCTCGCACATATAGCACTAGCAATGGAGATAATACGGAGGGCCAAGAGGTCCCCGATAGAGAGCTACCTCGACCTTATAGAGAGGTACAACATAATCCAGAACGGATGGTTGCAGTTCTAAACACTACAAACTAGATTCTGACCTTGATGGCACAGAATATGGCTAATCATCAGTAAAAAATACCGAATCCGATTCAACCACAAGCACGACCTCGGGACGAGAGTACTTTGGCTGAATTTACTAAACAAAATGATTTTATAGGTCATTGGACCCTATGGAGGCAGAGAACTGAATTAACGAAATGGAGAAATTTTCTGAGCTATTCATTACAGTGAGAAAGAAAAGGTTGAATTTGCGATGTATAAACTGAGAGGTGAGGCCGCTCAGTGGTGGAAATGGTAGAGAGGAGTTTGATTCGTCAACTATTGGATGAGATGACTTGGGAACAATTCAGGGGGTTATTCTTTAACCTGTATTTCTTGACGAGTTATCATGAACATATGTTTAGAGAATTTGCCATTGCAACGCAAGGAGATCAAGAATCAGTAGATGAATTTGAAATGAGGTTTTTGCGCCTCGCCAGATTTGCAGTAAGGACGTTACCAATGGATTGAAGATAGGTTTCAGAAGTTAGAGTGCAGAAGTTAGAGTAGGGCCTTAGGCCTGAGATAGGTGCCAAAAGTTTGTGTGATCTTTGCTCGGTTGATGAGCTATATGGAATGTGTAGACTTGGCACGCACTTTGGAGCGATCCAAGTCCCATAATAAAAAAAGGTATAAGTGGTACAAGAAGAGATAGGACAGACAGAAGAGAGATAACCATGAATTTTTTAGGAAAGATCTTTAAGGGCAGACAAACATCAGTAGTTTTTAGCGCTAGCACAGCAGGGTGCCCAAAAGCCGAGGATGGGGCAAATGCACGGATTCAGGCCCGTTTCAAATTAGGGATTCAGACTTGGGCAGGGTTCTAGGATTCTACCAGGGTAGAATATGGGAGTCGGAGGAACGCAAGGTATAAGCATTTGACCAACTCAGAGTACTAGATTTGGACCATTGCAGAGTTCTGGAGTTTGACCTACATAGAGTACGAGTCAGGGTGCAAAGGGTTATCATGGCTGTAGGCCATGCTACAGAGTTACAAGAGGGTGTTTTAGGTATGGAAGTGTGGAGCAATAGGTTCGAGACTGTCCACTGTGTTAGGAATAATTAGTCAACTATTAATCCCATACCTATAGCTAGTACATCAACAAGCATTGTTCTTTGACAAGGAAGAGGATAATATTAGTAGGCCTAGACTCAGCAATCTCAAGTTCAGCAAGGGCAGAGGCCCAGGACATCAACCAGACTCTATTTAATGTTTGCTCAGGATGGTGCTTCATCCGATGACATGGTGTTAGGTACACTACATGTTAACCCATTAGATGCTCATATAATGTTTGAGTCTGGAGTGTCATATTTCTGGACAACAAATGCGTATGAAAACTCATCCTTTAGAGACTAAACTTGTGATATACACTCCATTTAGAGAGTCTTTGACTGTTTCTAGAGTTCTCTATAACTGTACAGTCCATGTTAGGGATAGAGATCTTCTTGTGGATCTCACCCAATTTGCTGTTAGAAACTTTGATATCATACTAAGCGACAATTGTTTACCCTTTTATTACTCATTCGTAGATTATCAGGGGAAACCTTAGTGGTGTTATGAGTAGTAGTTTAAGTTAGTCATTTGATTTATGTGTGAGAATGACATTTTTGGGAAATAATTGTTGTTAAGACTGAGAATCGGTTTGAGAGTACGATAAGAAGTGGGGAATCTTACCTTGTCATCCCACATATTCCTTTGTGTGCTAAATTCAGTTGCGACTTAACTAAATGCCAACTTACTCTGAGACGTCGGAGGAGATGTGATTCATACTGCATCGTCTTATTCCTTTTCTAAGATATTTATCTACTTCTTTCAAATATATTTGGACTTAATGGGATCATGTCAGATCCACTGGCCATGGGAAAGCTACAAATCATATTAAGGACCAATAACTCCTACTGACTGTAATTGCTTCGAGTCATTGGGTTCACTTTACTTCGTCATACATTTACCATTGTTTCTGTACTCGTCATTTTTCGGAATGTCATAAAATTGTATTATGAATCTTGAGAGGTAATAGGTATGATTTTGTTAAAGATTTTCGTGTTATGATTGCCTAATTACGATTATTGTTATATTTTGATCCCTAAATACTTGACTTAGATCATTGTTTTTTGTGATTAATATTAGACGTTTTGTGGTATAATCATCACTCTTTCTTTGTGATTGGTGTTTGTTTAATATGTCCCTAACTGGTAAACATGTTATAATTGTTATTCATGCCTAATTAGATTATCAAAATTTTGTTGTGTTCTATTCTCAAATGATTTGAAAATTGACAATATGTTATGTACATGTATCTTTACCTAATTTAGGATTTGTATAGTTTCACCTACCCTAATATGAGATTATGTATACCCCTAAGCTTCAGATAATCGGTGAGCGAGAGTAGGCTCTGAGAACGTGGATTAGATTTGAACGATCTATTTGATGATTTCTTATAAGGTTGAGACTTGGTTGAAAACGTGAATATAGGCCACATGTTATTTTCATTGAAAGTCTTTAAACATTTAATTAAAACAGATGATCAAAGGATAAGATTATATGATTTTTATAAATAATTGGATCATGAATCACAAGTGACGTGATAACTTAGAGCCTTAAACTCTACTGAAAATGCAAGACAGGCGAGTACAGAATTTATTCTGCGCTATGTTAAGCTAACACATCTCACCGTCAGGAATTCGGTAACGATTTGGACTCGTTTGATTTAAGACACCAAAATGCACAGCAAAACCGTAGTGGTTACAATTTTACATCTTTTTGTGAGGTGTAAGTGATTATAGGAATTGGTTATCCTATCTATGTTAGCTTTTGTAGAGTGCAAGTCATGTGTGACCAAAGCCTAGTACTTTAGTACACCACGGGCTTGAAATTAAGCTCGTCATTATTAAGTAGATGATGTAGATAATGTAGTCTTTGATATACTGTCAGTATAGTGCAGTGGAAGTATGATGGATTACAGATTGATTTTTGGTTCGTTTTATATGCATTGAACTTGGAGTGGCATAAATTTAGTTCAGTGAATTTAAACTAGCTAAGCCATCATTCGTGATGTTTTGAAACAGTTAATGCAAAGTGATTGCCTGATAGGGTTTTAATTTAGCAGTACAATTTAGAATTTAATTAGTTGTGTTCAAGTATTCATGGCATAGAAATTTGTGTGTAAAGGTTAGATGCAGCTCAGTTACTATGTGGTAGTTATCAGAGTGAAGTAGTAAAAGCGTAATGCCTAGATATTGTAAATGATAAGAAACCCTAGATCAAATTTCGAGGACGAAATTCTTATAAGGTGGGGAGTGTAATATCCCATACTTTATGACCGGTTTTGATAACTATCCGTGACTCGAAAAATAAACGGGCGATAATTTTGAGCAATGCACAGGTATTAGTTAAGCAATAAATGCTTAAATTATTTTGGGGAAAATATAATTTTAAAATTTTGGTACTAAGTTGTCAAAATTTTAGAGAAAATTCTTGTACTGAATGCCACCTCCTTATTGATGAGTAATGCAGTTTATTATTAAACTAAGGATTTGTTTTATGTTTTAGGGAATTAAGGAAAATAAACAAAATCAGGACGAAAAAGAGAAGGGAAATTTAGGAAACGAAAAGAGAAAACAGAAGGAACATAAAACAGAATAGAGAAAGAAGGAAAGAAAATAGTGGGGGAAATAGGGAGCTTAGGGGGAGCAAAAATCAAAGAAGAAAGAAGGAGAGATAGAAGGAGGTTGGGAGAATTCTTTAAGGGTAATCTTTTTACCCCTTTTAGTTTGATTAAACTTAGTGTGTCACGTGTGTTCAGTATGTGTTTAAGGTGTATTGTGTATTTTTTTTGGCAGGGGGTAGGTGTATTTATTCACTAACAGTGTGTCTTTGTGTTAGAGATATGTGAATGTGTATATGTGTTAAGTTTAAGGTTAAGACGTGTGCAGTAGGTGCAAAGTGTGTGTGTGTGTGGGGGGGGAGTGCCCGCGTACCGTGTGACCTGTGTGTGTGTGTGTGTGTGTATAGATATGTGGGTGCATTGTGGTGTAATTATGTGTGTTAAATTTTTATAGGAAGGGGGTTGCCATTGTGTGTGTGTGATGATTCGGGGTGTTAATGTGTGTTCAGTGTGTGTATATAGTGTGTGCGCAGAGAGAGGGTGTGTGCGCGTATAACAAATGTGTGTGTTCAATGAGTGAGATTGAGTGTGTGCAATGATTTAATGCGTGTATAAGTGTCTTTATTTCGTGTAATTATGTATTATAGTGTGTGTTCAATGAGTGAGATTGAGCGTGTGCAATGATTTAATGCGTGTATAAGTGTCTTTATTTCGTGTAATTATGTATTATAGTGTGTGTTGGAATGTGTGTTTGTGTATGGCAGTATGAGTGTGTGTGAGAGAGAGAGAGAGAGAGAGAGAGAGTGTGTGTGTGTGTGTGTTCGAGAGAGGGAAAGTGGGGGAGAAGACAAGTGTGTGTATGTTAATATGTAATACTAGTGTTTGTAAGTGTCGCTAAAAATGGGGATTTTTAGGTAATTTATTTCCCAAATTTTAAAGCATGCTTAGAGATTTAGTTGAAAAATGTTCAAAACAGTAACTCCTATTATTTTTACAAGATGTATGCTATGGTAAAATTTGAGAATTTGTGGTGTCCATGAAGGATGCTAAATTAAGGTATCGATTAAAGAAAATTCTTAAATTATTTAATATAGCAAATCAAGTTATTTTAATTTAAAAATTTTAAGAAAATCTTATATTACTGATGTCTTTCATTTTCCAAAGTTTCATGCCATTCCAAGATCAAAAGCTATTTTTAGTAAAACCAACTTTTGAGGGTTCAGTTTGTACACCTATTCGGGATTTTTGGGCGAATATTCTTTAAAATACTTTTGAGCCCAAAAATGACTTTGGGATGCTTATATTAGTGAAATAAGGTACTTTTGAGATTTATCCGGCGTCGAAAATCCTCAGGAGGGTATCTTGGTAATTTGCCAACCACAAGGGATATTTTGGTAATTTTACATATAAATGGTATTTTTTGAAAAATTCACATACAGTAAGAATCTTTTAGTGATTTTGTTTCCAGAAATGTGGTTTGGGTGATCTAAGTGTGAGAGGGGTGTTTTTGGTAATTTTACACATAAAGGGCATTTTGGTAATATTACGTACCCAGCGAGGGGGCCATTCTGGGAGTATGTGTGAGTCAGTATTGAATTCATAATATCATAATATATACTGTATACTAATAATTGAATTGTTCTGTTTAGGTTAAAGTAACAGACTTTCCAGTTAGACTAGCTTAACTTCGGATCTAGGTAAGGATTTTTCTCTGATCTCCGGGTAAAGATTTCAATCCAAACCCTAATTTCGATGGCTTGTCTTTTTAAGTATTCTTTTGATTTGCTTATAGTTATTGTCAAATACGGAGATATGCATTTAATATCAGAATGTTATTGCCAAACAACCCTAACATTGAACCTGAATCGATTATTTGAAGATCTTATCGGTGCTCGCATGTTATTGCATGCTGAGCAAATTCGATAATTGTTTGCATTCTTCCTTTGGAATTGCTATGCTGAAATTTTAAAAACTGTTCGTATTTGTTTGTGGTTATTCTAGAATTATGAGTGATGAATTATATCAGCATGTTTAATTATCATTGAAACCCTAATTGATTTTAGTTAATTGAATTCGTGTTGATGCTCATTTTTATCGCATGTTAGGCATCAAATTTCTCGCTGATTCTATGAATGTTGTTTATGTGTTGATCTGAGGGTCTGTTCTGAGGGTGGCGTTATAAGGAACGGCTGTTACTGCTTCCTACAGGGAATGCAGGCTAGTAGCTTGATCGATGGAAAGGGCTAGTTATCATACATCATGCATGTGTGCACTCTCTGTGCATTACCTTAATGACATTGCCTCTGCTCATGATAAATATCTTTTGAAATTGCTTACTTTGTATTTACTATGATTGTTTTAAAAATGATGTTCAAATGAATGTCTTGTTATCTTATAGAATAAGATTGAGTTGAAACTCTTGCCCATATCGTGATCAAGTGATTATGATTGTCTAAAACCCTTCCCTTATTTCCCTTTAAAGTGTGTGTTCCTTTTGAAACTCATTGAAAAATCGTCATTTCATTTTAAAATGATGGCTTTGAAAATGATCTTCAAATGAGCGTTTTGGTATCCGTTTTATGGTTTTAATGATCATTTTGGAACCTATTATGATTGTTAATGATTGTTTTGGTATCTATTTATGACCATTTTAGAAAGTTATCAAACTTCTTATGATGGTTTAAAATGTTTGGAAAATTATCATCGTCTGGACTCTTCAATCGTTGGTAATTCTTTCTGTTGTCCTTGAATGATCTTATTGAGCTCTCAAAAACTCATCCTTTATTTAACTCCCTTCTGCAGGTGACCAGCTATAGAATGCTCGGAAATAGGTTTGGAGTCTGTGTGAGAATCCTGTGAGCCCATCACTATAGAATAGTGAATCCTCTACATGGGTTAGTGCTGTTACTAGTTCTACAAAAACTTGAGTTGTAAAGAATCTAAGTTTTTAGAGTTTAAGTTTAGCAGTTCTGTAATCTTGTATTTTGAAGGGTTTGAGTTGAAGTCTAGTTAGATGCTTTGAAGGTGTCAGTAAACAAAGTTTGACAGGTTTAAAGTGATGCACCAGGTTAATGCTCTAAGAGTTGGGGCGATGGAGCTCCAGATTTTTGGGATGTTACATTTGCATATCGGTGCATAGCATATCGTCAAATGTAACAACACCTTTTGACAACTGGCTCAGATGGACTCCTCATCCTCTACTTGCTAGGATAGACTCCAGATCCTTTACTTGCTTGGACAAAATCCCTGTCCTCTAGCTTCAGCTTCCTGCTCGTCCAGCCAAGTAGGCAGATTGTTAGACCCCACAAATTAAAATGTTTATAAAAAAAAAGTTTTTGCAGATCTAATGGGTATTTTAAAATTCTAATTATTTTAGGAATATAAGTGTATTTTTTAGGTATCTGATGACTCACAATATAATCTTAGGAGTAGAAGAAACTACAGAGGCTTAGAGAATCCCTAGGAAGAGATCTCTGGAAATTTTGATCATCAATTTGAGGTAAGTTTATTTCTGATTTTGAAATTTAGGTTTGAGATAAGAACCATATAAATTATTGTGATTGAAAGAGCCCTAATTATAATTTTTGGGTATACTGATTTTTAGGGATTTTGATTTAATTGATTTGGAGATCAAAGTATTAGGTTGATTTGCACAATTGAAGGCAAGGGATTACTTTTTGAAAATCTGAATCGGCATTGGATCGATCATTCGTTTAATGATTTAGCTGTATCGATATTTGTGTCATCATCGTTGTAATACCCCAAAAATTTTATGCTGGTCTTAGGTTAAAAAAATAATCCAATTAGTTATTTATTTAGCGAAGATTCGGTGAACAATATTTTTTTTGGTTAACTTTAGTGACATATATTCTTTTAAACGAAACGCTGTAGATTAGAGAAAGCTCAGCGTTATAGTTTATGACACTTAGCTACAAATTTATTTTAGAAACAATAATTAATAATTTAATGTTAACAGTTATTGATTGAAGTGTTTAGTGACAATTAGCGTTACCGAATTTTTATCGACTGCATTTAGCGGCAATTAAAATTTTCTTTTAATATCGGTATATTTATTAGCGATGATATATTTTTATATATATTTAATGTCGACGTGTATTCTAGCATTGAAATATTTTTAGTGACAATCAAATCTTGTAACAATGTGCTTATTAGAGACGATTGGTCAAACGGAATAATGTAACAATTGTAAATAATTTTTCCTAGTGCATAAATAATTGTAAGTATTTATTTTTGGACTGTTTTGCGGTAATAAACGCTTCGGGTGTAAAATTTGTGCGACTGATGATAGATAGGGGGACTTGCAGTTATATACCAAACTTGTTTTATATATATATATATATATATATATATATATATATATATATATATATATATATATATATATAATCTGCAAACCCTTTTGGGCAGCCATCAAGGCTCCCTGTAACCGTCACACGCCGAGAGTGAGCGAGAGAAAGAGAGGAAAGGCAGAGACGGATCGAGGGACTATTTCCGGTGAATCTTTCCTGTAAGCTTGCTTTAAAAACTCATATTTCAAGTTTTTATAGGTATGTGTGTATTCTAGTAGATATATAAATGGGTATTGTCCTGTGTGAGAAGGCTGTGAAGAGGTTGGATGTCAGGTGATTTTTGGTTGTTTTTTTTGTGGGATCGAGTAGAGGCTGTGGCATAAATTACCATGAGTTCAGTGCATAACGTAAGTGTTTGTGTGCGTGTATTTTGTACAGATCTTGTGAAGGCCAGAGAACACCACCTGCCGTGAGGCACTGGGTTCAAAAGACAACCTGCCGTAAGGCAGGCTATGCATAGGTCGCGTATATGGGTTTAGGAAAGGTGTGGGTTTTGCAAAGAATTTTCATGAGGCAAATTTGACTGTAGGTTACAAACTTAGGCTGTGCGTGACGGTGATGGAGAGGGGGCATGGCTGCCATGGCCATGCCTTTTCATGTGGGTTCTGAAGTTATGTGGGTGAGTTTGGAAAGAAAAGAAAGGGAAGATGTGGAAGAAGAAGAGAAGTCTTTGTGTTTTGTGTGTGTATGTGAAATGAAATGAAGAGAGAGACAACAAATAGGTTGTAAGCCGTGTGTTAGTGATTGTTTGAAGGTGTGTGCCTGCCTGAAATGAAGGTGTGTGCCTGCCAGAAGTGATTGTTTGAAGGTGAGTGCATATGTGTGCTGGGTGAGTGTGTTAGTGAGATGTGTACTCATGTGTGTGTACGAATAATGTTAGGCTCGTTACGCACTTTGGATAGTGTATGGTAAATATTAGAACATGAAAATTTATATTATAGTACCTGAGACTATGTTAGAATTACTGGTAAAATTACATAATTTTCTAAGATCATATGTATTTTTAACATTTTCTGAAAGCGTTGACTTGTAAAATTCTTTTGGAGCCCTTAAACCCATAAAATGTTCTGGAAACAAATTATAGTAATGTCCTTACGGTATAAATAAGACTCAGTAAAAGTTTGATAATTTTTAGAGTTGATTTATTATCATTTTCTGTATCGCATGGAATTTGACAAAACGAAAAATAAAGAAATAGTTTTAGCACCTTTTAAATCCTGATTTTTATTTCTATAATTTTCATACATATATTAAGGTTTGTATAAAATTTTGAGTCTTTATTTCCAGCTAGAAGAAATTATGACAATTCATAGGTTTTTAGTGTATTTAAGGAAATTGTTTTTAATTTAAAAATAATCAAAAATATTCAAAAATTATATTTTTATTCCATAAGTTGTATTAAGCTATAAATAATATCTAATGAATGATTAGAATATTTTTTAGATATTTCTGAGTCTTGGAGAGTGTGACCAATTTCGGGGTACGTTGGCCGTGTGAGAAACGCTCCAAGTTTCATCATGTCCGGGTAGAGAAATGGGTATGCTATAGATAATTATATTTAGATTTTAATGTAAGTAGTATGAATAAGTGTTCTGATAAATGACTCCACCAACCTAGGTCCAATCTCGAGGAATTTGGTTAAAAACGTTTTTAGCTTCAGCGCTTGGATTGAGGTAAGGGATTTTCATCCGAACCTAACTCCTCTATTTGATTTGTATGTTATTCTGATTTGCTATCGTTACTTCTTCGAAATCAGTTATAATTGTTATGAAATTTCATTTATTGCCATTAATACCGTGTTTTGAGCCTGACACGTTTCTTGAAAATTCTATTCGATGCTCTGTATTTATTTCTCGTTGTGCATAGATTTAATCATTGCATTATCGATCATTGTACTCTACATATTGACATGAGTTAGTATATTGAGGAGTTATAAGGATGGTCTGTATTGAGGGTGATATAAGGATGGTCTATTATTGTTAGGAGATGCTAGTACCTTGAGGGTCTAGCTAGTGTTCAGATGCATATGTAACAACAGTGTTATTGAGCATCGCCTTTGTGGCTTTGCTAAGTGATTACTCTGCACTGCCAGTGTGGCTTTGCTAAGTGTTTCCCTGCACTGCATGTGTGGCTTTGCAAATTTACTCATGTCAATATCATTTGCATTGTTACAGTGTAGTCGAAAGTGTTCTATTGATTTCTGATTTGAGGAATT
The DNA here is from genome assembly GCA_033070095.1 of Escallonia herrerae. Taxonomy (NCBI): domain Eukaryota; kingdom Viridiplantae; phylum Streptophyta; class Magnoliopsida; order Escalloniales; family Escalloniaceae; genus Escallonia; species Escallonia herrerae. The sequence goes on from JAVXUP010000229.1 coordinate 473,234, forward strand.
GAGATTAATCTTTTCCTATATTGTTATTGAAATAAATTCTCCAAGTTGTTTGTATTCTCTACTGAATTTTTTTAGCGACCTTACTTGGCTCTCAAAGCTCATTCACCTTTTTCGGTTCCTTTCTGTAGGTATTAACCACTAGTAGATTATTGGATTGGTTAGAGCCGGATGATGGAATTAGATTAGATTTATTATTATTAATTATGTTTACTTAAGCGCCTACGAGGGAATCAATGTGTAATCTATCTAATTGAGTTCATTAATCTAGTTTTGCATTTAAACACAGATAGTGAATAATTGTAGAGTTCTGATATGAATATTATTGGGGTTTGTTTAGTGGAATTGAGATGATTGAATAAATAAGTATTGATCGATTAAGTGGTTAACGATCCAAAATTTTCGAGATGTTACGATAGTCGACTAAAAACTCCGTGTGGCTGTTTTGATTTCGGTAATATCACTATGCACGATTGAAATTTTCTAATGAATTTATATCTCGATTGTTGTGTAGCATTGTATAGTCTTGGCCAGATTTTCTGATGTCTCTGTTAGTCTAAACTTTCGTGCCAATACTCTGCTTTACTCCCAATCCATTGTCTAACGCCCCTGTATTGTGTTAAAGATAACTTTGCACATTATGATGGGTTCTCAAAGTCTAGACTCACCATTGAACCTATAGCTTGCAGGCTAGGTGATGATTATTTTTAACCATTGTTCCTTTTGTTAACAATTTGATCCTCACATACTGTTGCTTTCTTCTCCTTTTTCTTTGTGTCAAGTAATAAGGCTTTATGGCTATGTGTTGTCTCTTATTTTAACAATTCGATCACTACAGATTTCGAGTCACACGAACGTCATTAAACTCGTCTTTTCGTCCTCTTTGATTTGTGTTTCAAATATAACCAAAAGATTTATTTGGTACTTTCGATAGGATTATAATACTCCACTTGAATTGCGGGTTATCTTCACTCATGTCCTCACCATATTGCATGTTGTAACTTATGATGACATTTAGTGTGAGCCTTAGGCTGTTAAGGGTATCCGACTATAAATTTGCATCATTTGGCAACTTTTTATGTCTTGTCTAATTTATTGGATATATGTGTAGCGTGCTTGGTGAGCCATGTCACAGTATATGTGACGTTTCTGTTTGTGACTTACCCATGTGGATTGAAACGTTTGCTAGCTCAGCGGGATGAGCTAGAGACCGCGATCTTATTTTCGGAACCTTGTCTCACTTGTCAGTGATGGCACGCGTGCTATTATTCTGAATGGCTCTCTAGTGTCTGTCCCTGCACATGATATGTCTTTTGACATTTTGAAATTTTGTCCCTGTATGAAAACGTATTTTGGCCCTTTCAAATTATGTCTCGTATCTGTTCTGTTAAAGTTCTGTATCTTTGTAATTTCGTTCTTCAGACATTTTTGTATCCCTTTTGGTTAGTCCGTTGAGCGACCTTACTGGGCATTTTGGTTCACTCCTTATTGTTTTTTCCTTTCAGGTGATCAGTAAGTGGGATTGGATTATAGGGCTAGCTGTGTGACTGAGAGCTAGCAATTTTATATCAGAGTCAGTATTAGTAGTTTAGTTTTGCATTTAGTTTGGTTATTTGTAGAAAGTACTGTAGTAGGGCCTATGTGGATTTGGAATTTATTTTGGACCTCTGTGTCGGAGTAATTTGGATTAAATAAATGCTTTAGGCTGCTATGACATTTATTGATGTACGAATGGATTAATCAGTAGATGCTTTGAATGACCACTTGAGAGACTTTTTAAACTTATTTTTGAAGTTTTCTGACTCTCTTTATTTGATATTAACGCTCTGAAAATTCGGGGCATTAGAGTTGGTATCAGAGCTATAGGTTTAAACTCCTGTAGACTTATTTTCTTAGGATCAGATAAGTTGTGAGTTGGGTAAGATGTGTAGATTTAAGTTTATTGTCCTAATCAGTATCTGATTCTAAATTTCTTTTGTAGTAATGGCAAGCGGTCATAATAATAGGAGAGCCAATAATCAAAATGAGAATTTGCCAGATCTTCTGACTCATCTAAATCAACAGAATCAGTTGAACCCGAATCCAAATCCTAATCACGGGTAGGCTCAGACTCGTAGCTTATTAAAGCAGTTTGACAAGAAGAATGTAGAACATTTTGGAGGTACAGACAATCCGATTGTGGCAGAGAAGTAGATTTCTCGACTTGAGAAAGTGTTTAGGCCTATGGGTTGCACAGATGAGGAAAAGATAGAACTCACAGTGTATAAGTTAGACAGGGAAGCAGACCATTGGTGGAAAACTATTAAGGATAGTAAAACGGTGGAACAACGCAAATCAATGACATGGGATCAGTTTAAGGACTTGTTCTTCGACCGCTACTTTCTTAACCTGTGGCAGGGGGACAACGAGAGCGTCACTGAGTATGAGGTCAAGTTTACGTAACTATCTCGTTATGGTAAGTAGTTGGTGGCTGATGAAAAGGATAGAGTGCAGATGTTCACTTGGTGTCTCAAGCCTAGTATTAGGCAGCGCATTGCTCCAGTCCTGATTGAGACCTATGTTCAGTACGTGGACATTGCAAAGACCATTGAGGTTGAGGCAAGGGACTACAGAGAGAGGAAAGATGCCATGGCAGGCAAGAGAGACCGCCCAGAGCTATCTCAGTCACACATGGCACAAGGTGATAGGAAGCACAGACAATCTTCTTCCTCGACTTTTTTTTGGCCAGAGGGGCCAAGGTCAGACACAGGGTCAGGCTCAGAGTAACTTCAGTAGGGATTCTAATAAGAGCTTTGCTCAGAGGCCCCCATCTATAGGTTCTGACCCTATTTGTCAGAGTTGCAACAAGAGACATGGCGGTCAGAGTTATCATTGGATACGGGAGCATGCTTCAGGTGTGGCCAGAAGAGTCACCATATTAGAGATTGTCCTATTCCAGCATCACGATAATCTGGCCTACAAGGTTCAGTTACAGGGAGTACAACATCAGGCCCAAGACAGAGTACGAGTCAGTCAGTAGGAGGGCAGAAGCCTAAGGCTACCGGCATGGTGTTCAACATGATAGCTAAGGATGCACCGGGTTCAAAGGATGTGGTGGCAAGTACGATTCAGATTAACTCAATTGATGCGCATGTATTGTTTGACTCTGGTTCCATATACTCTTTTTGTTTCTCTTCTGTTTGTACATCGCCTTGGGGTTAAACCCCAGTCTCTTGAATGTGAGTTGTCTTTTGGTACTCCTGTTGGGGATTCTGTGATAGTTAAGTCAGTATTGAGGAATTATAAGATCCACATTTGTGATAGAGACCTTCTTGGGGATCTAGTTATTTTAGATATTCGTGATTTTGACGTGATTTGGGTATGGATTGGTTGGCATCCTATCATGCCTTAGTCGACTGCATTGAGAAACAAGTATATTTCCATCTATCTGCTCGTCTGAGTTTGAATTTTGGGGTTTAAAACCTTGTGGGTTGTCTATTATCTCAGCTATTTCAGTTCGTCGTATGCTTCGTAAGGGTTGTGAGGTTTACATTGCACACGTCCTTGATACTAACCATGGAGGTCTAGAGCTATCAAACATACCGATTGTACGCAACTTCCCTGAGGTGTTTCTGAAAGAGTTGCTAGGAAAACCCATCGATCGTGATGTTGAATTCACGATTGATTTAGTGCCTGGTGCGGCACCTATTTCCAAGGCTCCGTATCGAATGACGCCTATAGAGATGAAAGACTTAAAGGAATAGCTTCAAGAACTACTTGATAGGGGGTTTATACGTCCTAGCATGTCACCTTGGGGTGCCTCTGTCTTGTTCGTCAAAAGAAGGATGGCACGTTGAGGCTTTGCATCTACTACTGTGAGTTGAAAAAATATCACTATACGTAACAAATACCCTTTGCCGCAGATAGATGATTTGTTTAACCAACTTCAGGGAGCAAGGTTTTCTTGAAGATATATCTGCGTTCTGGATACCATCAGCTGAAAGTTAGAGCAGAGGATGTGCCAAAGACCGCGTATAGGACTCGTTACGGTAACTACGAGTTCTTAGTGATGCCTTTCGGGTTGACTAATGCCCCTGCTGCTTTTATGGACCTGATGAATCATGTGTTTAGGCAGTATTTGGATCAGTTCGTTATTGTTTTCATTGATGACATTTTAGTGTACTCTAATTCAGAAGAAGAGCATAGTGAGCACCTGAAAATTATCTTACAGACTTTGAAGGACAATCAGTTGTATGCTAAGTTTAAGAAGTGCGAATTTTGGCTTGAGCAAGTTACATTTCTCGGACACGTGGTGTCCAAGGATGGAATAGTTGTTGACCCCTCTAAGGTTGCAGTAGTGACTGATTGGTAGAGGCCTATTACTGTTACTAAAGTGCAAAAGCTTTTTGGGATTGGCAAGTTACTACCGTCGATTTGTAGAAGGTTTTTCGAGAATAGCTATGTCTTTGACCCAGTTGACTAAGAAGAACAACCAATTTTTTGGAGTGAGGAGTGTGAGGCTAGTTTTTAGGAACTAAAGGAGAGGTTGGTGTTTGCACTCGTATTGACCTTACCATTTGGTTATGGAGGTTTTGTAATATATATAGTGATGCCTCAGAGAGAGGCTTAGGTTGTGTTTTAATGCAGCATGGTAAGGTGCCTATGCTTCTAGACAGCTTAAGCCTCACGAGCAGACTACCCCACCCATGATCTTGAGCTAGCAGCTGTGATATTTGCTTTGAAGATATGGAGGCACTACCTCTATGGTGAGACCTGTGAGATATACACTAACCATAAAAGTCTTAAGTATATTTTCACCCAGAAGGAGCTGAACATGAGACAGAGGCGTTGTTTTATTATCTATTTTGTTATTATTATTTAATAATATAAATACTAGCTTTTGATATGTATTTTAACAGTTATTTTTTTAAACACGGTGCCACTATTAATTTATATGTAAGAGGGTGGAATTAGTCGGTTTGGTATTTATTGACAAATAAGTTTGGCCCATCCAAGACCGCCAAGGCCTCTTCAAGGAGGCTCATGATTTCTCACAGTTTGATTGTAATCTTTGTAATTTAATTCTTATTTTACGACAAACATATCTTTGATTATTGCACCAAGGAAGAACGATCGTCATAATTCATGTTCAGATTCATTGCTGATTCGATTATTGTTGGACACACACACTTACATATAATAATGTGTGTATACAATAATACTGGGTCAAAAGAGGGCCTGTGCGTAGGATGCGTGAAATAACGACTGTGTATTATTCTAGAAAGACAATAAGAACTTGACACGGTGTCTAGTATGTGATCATTCGAGGTATAAACCGGACAAAGGGAAGAAGGAAAATATTTCATGGAAGATACTGCGATATTTTCCCTTACCCCAAGGCTTCAGAGGATATACTACTCTTCCAACATGGCTAAATATATGAGGGCTCACCATGAGACTCGTAGCAATGATGCCGATGAGCTGACATACCTAGCTGATGGAGAGGCGTGGAAGAAGTTTGACCGTAGGCATCCAAGATTTGCTCGGGAAGTTCAGAATGTTAGACTTGGTTTGGCAACTGATGAGTTCAACCCTTTCGGGCAGTCTAGCAAGCCTTACTCCACATGGCCTATAATTATTGTCCGTACAACCTTCCACCAGGCATGTGCATGAAGAAGCCATGCATGACCGAGATTATGAGCTGAAGTGTCTCGATAAGGACATAGATGTGCCTTTAAGGCCGTTGATTGATGAGATCAAATAGCTATCGGATCATTGTGTTGAAAATTATGATGCATCCCTCAAACAGAACTTTCAGATGAGGGCTTCTTTGATGTGGACTATACACGATTTACCCACATTGGACATGACGTATGGGTGGAGAACACATGGAAAGTTAGCATGCCCTGCTTGTATGGGCGTAATCCCGGTCATACGTTAAAGCACAGCAAGAAGCCCTCGTGGTTTAGATGTCGCCAAAGCTTTTGCCACCAGACCATCAGTTTCATAGGTAGAAGGATAAATTCTATGGGACAATCAGCTAATGCATCCTCGATTCTCGATACACCTGTAAGCTCGCCTCACCTCTTTCAGAATAGAACTGGACAAGGGTAGGCTTGCTAATTGAGTAATCTCTTAAGCAAATACATCCGAAGGTCTTTGTCAACACAGGCTCCCTTGCATAAGAGCATGATGGCTCTTGCACCTGGAGACACTTGATACTGACATACCATACGACAAGGGTGTGCCAGATCAGAAGATATCAGGATACGAGGGGGAGAGCATAACTGGAGGAAATAGTGTATTTTTTGGGAGTTAGCCTACTGGAGGACATTTATTATTTGAAACAACATGATGTGATGCACATCGAGAAGAATGTTTTTGATAATGTGTTCAGCACAGTGATGAATTTCAAGGGGAGTCAAAAGATCACCTTAAAGCGAGAAAGGATCTACAACAGTTGGGTGTATGCCATGAACTGCACCCTCAAACAGTCAGTGGGAGGACGTAGCTTCCGAAAGCACCTTATTTTCTAGACAAGAAACAAGTGGAGAAGCTCCGTCAGTGGGTTAAGAATTTGATGCTTCCGGATGGGTATGCGTCCAACATATCTCGTTGCTGCAATGTATCGGAATGCAAGTTCCAAGGGATGAAGAGTCACGACAGTCACATATTTATGGAAAGATTCATTCCGATTGCCTTTCGGAGACTGTTGCCAAGGACCTATGCGAGACTTTAACTGAATAATCTCATTTCTTTCGGATATCTGTCCTTCTACAATCCGAGTGAGTAACATAGAGGTGCTTGAGAAAAACATTGTGTTGACAATTTACAAGCTCGAGAAAATCTTCCCATCGTCATTGCTTGATTCAATGGAGCATTTTTCTGTTCACTTAGCGTATGAAGCTAAGATGAGTGGGCGTGAGCAATATCGGTGGATGTATCCATTCAAGAGGTATTGCTTTTAACTCTATGCTGTTTATTTACAGGTAATGCAAACACTAATTCATTGATATTCCACCTAACTCTATTCATTAAACTTCTAGGTTCATGTTCCATTTGAAGAAGAGAGTTTGTAATAAAGCTCATGTTGAGGGTTCAATTGCTAAGGCTTACATAATAGAAGAGCTTGTAAACTTTTATAGCCAATATTTTGAGCTTGACGTTGATACAAGGTTAAATCAACTAGGCCGAAATGAGCCCTGAGCCAGCACACATTTGGAAGGGCAATTGTCAATACTCAAGACGTCAATGTAACGCCCTGAGAAATCGAAGCTCCACCACCCCGAACTCCCGGGTCGTTAACTTACCAGATCATATCAAACCTGTCAAACATGTTCATTAACACATTTCCTAAACCATCTAATTTAACATCAACTCAGATTTTTCAAAATACCAGATTACAACCTACTTAACTTAAACTTATTACAGCTCACAAATCAAATTCGTATTAACAAGTTAACAGTACCGACCCACGTAGGGGTCTTACTACACAGTAGTGATGGGTTTACCAGAATCTCACTCAAACTCTAAACCCCTTCCCCAGCCTCCTACAACTGATCATTACATACAGAAGGGAATCAAATGAAGGGTGAGCTTTTGAGAGCTCAGTAAGATCGTGGAAGGGATGCCAAATGAATTACACGACGATTCCAAAGAGTCCAACCGACAATGTTTTTGAATAATTCAAACGAACTGAATAGCTTAATGAATTTCAAATGCTCATAAGGTTTGCAAAACGATCAACATCAGATTATTTCCAAAGCCATCATTCCAAGACACAATGATGTTTTTTTCAAAGAATTTCAAAACAAGCACAAATCATCTCAGACAATTCCTTTTCAGTCATCTCCGTAATAATTATGGTAGAATATAGCACAGACAAAATCATGGTGTAGATAAAATCAAAAATCAACGTCAATCCTGGGAGGTTACAATGCCACTCCGGCAAAGTCGGTAGTATAAACATGCATGATGTACTATAATAATTACTAGTCCCATTTGGGTACTAGCTTGCGTTTCATGCATGATTCATACCAGCCTTATTACGTTCTCCCATAAAACGGAAATCCAGGTCAACATAGAAAAATCAACAATATTAATGAGCGTTAAAATAAGTTCAATTTACCAACATTAATTTGGATTCCAATAACAATAATGATATTGACATAAGTCATCATTCGGAATACCAAAAGAAAAATCACAAATACATAGCAAAAACAATTGCGAATAGTTATCGAATTTAGGCACAAAAATTCAGAAGAACAAATACAAACAATTATCAAATCTGCTCGGCATAAAAAAACAGGCGAGCATCACAATATTTCTAAATAATTGATTCAGGTTCAATATTGGAGTTTTCTGGGCAATAGCATGCTGATATCAATATATAATTCATAGTTCGACATTAGTCATAAGCATATAAAAGGAAAACTGAGGAGTACGAGTTATCAAAATATGGATTCGGACGAAAGTCCTTGTCCAGGGTTCAGATAGAATCGCTTACCTGGATCTGCAGCTAAATTATCTTAACCGAAAAAAGTCTTTAGCATTAATACGCAGAATAATTAAATCATTAGAATATAGCCTACAGTACAATATTATAACGTAATACGAACTCACACATATTCCCAAAATGAATCTCCCTCACCGCGTATGTAAAATTATCAAAATGTCTCTCTCGGACTTAAATGACCCAATTGGCCTTCCCGTAAGTAGAATCACCCAAATAACCCTACTGTATGTCAATTCACACAAAAATACCTTTTACGTGTAAAATTACCAAAATACCCCTTGGGGTGATAAATTATCAAAATACCCCCCTGTTACACTTAAATCATCAAAATGATCTTTTTGTAAGCCAAATTACTAAAATATCCTTACCGTATATAAATTTACTCAAAAATACCCTTTATAGATAAAATTACCAAAATACTCCCTGGTTACACTTAAATCATCAAAATGATCTTTTTGTAAGCCATATCACAAAATATAAATTACTAAAATACCCCATTGGGGTGTCAAATTACCAAAATATTCCTTGGGATTTTCGGCACCGAAAAACTTCTAAAAACATCTTAAAACGCTATTTTAAACATCCTGATATCATTTTTGGCCTAAAAAATATTTTAGAGAATTTTTGTCTGAAAATCCTAAACTGGTGTTTGAACCAAGTGCTAAAAGGTCAGTTTTGCAAAAAATACCTATCGGCCTCAGAATGGACTGAGATTTTAGTAGGGGTGGCATAATGGGTGGGTCGGTTGGGTTTGGGTGAAGATTAAATGGGTTGGGTATAATTGGATGGTTGACCCATTTAGACCCATTTTAGTGGTGGGTTTGTTGGGTCATCTTTTAAATAGATTGGTTTAACCCATTAATAACCCATATCTCAATTTTTTTGTCCTTCGGATCTTAATTCTTAAGCAATGAACGATAGTCACACTAAAATCCACTACATGCCATACCACCACAGTAACAACGACATTCACCATAAGCAATCACAACCACCACGACTCTATCTTCACCACTTACAATCACCACTGTTACCATACCTCCGACCACCATGACATGACAAACAATCACCACCACCTAGACGCCAACATCCACCATAAGGCTTGTACGCAGTCTGTGACTACTGTGTACAAGCTTGCACGCAGCAAACAACTGCCACCAAGTGAGATCCGTAGTCTCGCCACCATCACTGCACCATCGCCGCGCCACCGTCATCGCGCTTTCGCCAACCAACTCAGCCAACAGTGAAAGCATTTGAAGATCACCCTGAAAAATAGTGGATCTATTAAGGAAAAAAGAGCAGATCTGAGCTGGCAGGATGATATGGTGGTGACTTGAGATGGCAGTGACTGGAGAGACGAAGGTGGGATGGGCAGATCTGAGCACCATCGTGATGGGACAGCAATGGCAGTGACAGAGACGTCAGGTGGAGACGGCGGTGATGATGATGGCAAGAGGTGAAATTGGTGGCTGTTGCGATGGCGGCTTGGCTTCGTGTCTGGTTGTTGCGGTATAAAAATAACGAGATGGCAACGTCTGGAGTCGGCAGCGGAAGCAGCACCAACAACGGCAGTGAAAATGATGGCTATGGTGGTGGCGATGGTAGGAGGTGACACCGGTAACGGTGGCGATGGCCTCCTGTCTGGTTGTTATGGTGTAAAGTTTTTTGGTTTGAAGTTTTAAGTGTCAAACTTCTAATGGGTTGATGGGCACCCAATTAAAAACCATATAAATCCATGGGTTACTTGACCCAGTAATTACTGATCCATTTAACCCAAATAATTTAATGGGTGGGTTTGGGTAAATTTTGAGTAGGCGAATTTGGGCGGGTAAATGGGTCTGGGTTGTCATTGCCACCCCTAGATTTTAGATTAGGAATCATATCAGTAAAATAAAATTTTGCTAAAATTTCAGATTAAAATAACTTTCTTTACTATGCTAAATAAATTCAAAATTTTTCCTAATCGATACCCTAATTTAATGTCCTTTGCGAACACCAAAAATTCTCAAATAATTTCAGAGCATAGGTCTCGTAAAAATATTAAGGATTATTGGTTCGCACTTTATCTAATTTTGGCCGGAACTATTTATAAAAAAATTCAAATTAAAATCTTCTAAAATAATTTCTAGCTTTAGCAACAATTACGTTTACTATTCATAGATGAAACACACACTGAATCTCCTTTTGCACACACAACTCATCTTTTTCAATTTTCAGCCGAAGCACACTTCCTGCTACACTCATCCATCACTCACAAATTCACATTATATTGCACCTCCACTCATTAACACCTTAACCTTACACATCAACACACATTAAACATGTTCTAACATCAATTACACACATATTTACATATCATTACACCCACACAATCACACAGTCCACCCGAAACTTACACCTTATGGAACACACATAGTTGCACCCTCAAACACACACACAATCCTTGAAAAATTTGTTGAAATATTCTCCATTCCCTCCTATCCATTCCTAACTAACCATGTCACCACATAATCCTAAATAACACTCATATTCATGGATTTAAATGTTCGAATTTCACATATAAGTGCAATACATACACACTGTAGCCCTTTTGCTCAAGTGCCCCATCACGATTCTTCATCCCTTGCCCCTTGCAATCCATAATTCAATTAAATCCTAATCTATCTATCAAAATTACACCCAAAACATAGCAAAATCACTCACCCGAAGTCACAAATTCGCAGAAAATGGCCCCCTCCCGACATGGCTTCATAGCCATGTTCATGGCTAAATTACACGCCCCAAAGTAATCAAAAGCACACACCAATACCATTAAATACACACTAGGGTATGCATTACCCCTGAAAAATAAGCTCATATTCTCCTATTTTCTTCCCTATTTCCCTCCCACGAAGTCCCAGCCACGGCTAAGCAAAAGGCCAACGCTCGCACGTATGCAGCGCGTGCTAGAAAACGCACTCCGAGGCTATGTCTCCCGCCAGGCATAAAAAAAAGTTCCCCCGCTCGTTGCTTTTCAAATGCTTACGATAGTGCCACGCATTCGTGGAGTTTGTAGAAAAGTGGATGAGCGGTGGCTGGCGCGACACGGCACCCTTTGTCGAGACCGTGCAGTGCAACGTGCCGGTGATGGCTTACATGTATACCACATATATCTCAAAAGTTCAACCGAATAACCACTCTTGAACCTTCTCACACCAAAATACCCATCTCCATATTCCACACCCCATCTTTGTGCCTATTTCCTATTTTTTTTTCTTCTAATATTCAGTATTTTTAATTCCACCATGCATTTTCTCACAAAATATTCCCTCCTGTCATTTGTGATTTTTTGATTCCTGGGTGTTTCTCATATGAAACTAAAATATTTCCCAAATTATCATATTTTTCTCCTTTTATTCTGTGATTTATGATTTTTTTTTGTATTTTTTTGATGATTTTTTCTTTGGAAATTCGAAATAAATAGCATACATGTCCAAAGATTCCCAAACTTTTTTCAGACCTCCCTTACATTATTATCTTTCATTTGGGAGTGATATCTCATCACAAAAGTTTTCCATTAAAAAAAAAGGGCACAATGACTCCTCGAACAAGGTGACATCTACTATTGGAACTTTTGTTTTTCCTCCTAATGGCACTATAAGCAATGACCTCAAGTGAGTAGCTTAGGCACTGCGAGGGGGGGTTAGCTTGGGCATGGCTGGTGCATTGTCTAGCAATGATGGCATGGTTTTAGTAGTGTGTGGCAGCCTTGTAGCTGCCATCTCATGGATTCTTCTTGCCTAGTGAAGACGTTGCACGATGCCATGCTCAAGGCAACGCCCCCGCTAGGGGGGTTTGGCTTATGCGTGGCCTAGGCGCTGTCTAACAATGATGGCACAATTTTAGTAGCCGGTGATGGCGTAATTGCTGTCATCTCGCGAATTCTTCTTGCATAGAGAGGACATTGCCTGTCGACTCTTCCAAGCCTACGCCCCGACTGACCGAGTTTTCGACCGTCCGACTGCCTGACTGATGAAAATTTCTCAGTATGGACTAAGACAATGCCTACATAAAATGATCGGCGGCGTGGGTCATTTTGCGTAGGCGTCGTCGTGGCCCGACAGGGCACTCACCCTCTCTAGCGTCCCCTTCTAGGGGACTTGGGCCCGGTCCGCTACTGAGGATGCTTCTCCAGACTACAATTGGGACAGCGAGGCCGCCCAATTTTCAAGTTAAGCTCTTCCTGATTTACTCGTTGTTACTAAGGGAATCCTTATAAGTTTCTTTTTTTTTTTGCTTATTGATATGCTTAAACTCAACGGGTAGTCCAGTTTAACCTGGGTCGCAGTTAGAGCCGCTGCACCACGTTTAGGGTCACTGGAGATACCGCTCGATAACGGGTGATCGCATGACAGGACGCGAGGCATTGTCAACCACCACTTATCGTGACGTCCATTACTGAGGACTCGTATTTGGGTCTGGCGCGCACCGGGGTGCACGAGAGGCTAGTGTCCTCCCCCACAACTCCCACTACGAGCCCTCTCGGGCGATGAGGGGGCTGGGGGCGATGCAATGCGTGATGCCCAGGCAGATGTGCCCTCGGCCTAATGGCTTCTGGCACAACTTGGGTTCAAAGACTGGATAGTTCACGGGATTCTGCAATTCACACCAAGTATTGCATTTTGCTACATTCTTCATCGATGCGAGAGCTAAGATATTCGTTGCCCAGAGTCATTTGTGATTCAAAAAAAAGCAGCCATCACGCGCATGCACGCTGCAGACTGGGTGGCATGGGACGTGCTCTCTTATAGTTAGATTTTCCTTGGCACTATCTGCGCTGGGGGTTTCGTTATGCCGGGGGCATCGGTGCCCCTTCTCAGTGGGTGGGCAGGAGTCCTCGCGCTTCTCGGCCCCTAGAGGCGTTCTGGCAAGGCGCTCTCCCGCCTGTGCCCTCGCGCCTACGCCCTCGCGCCTGCGCCTTCAGCCCCCAGTTCTCGTGAGTACGAATAGGTTTATGGGTTATTCTGCTAAGCAGGTTTTGACAATGATCCTTCCGCATGTTCACGTATGGAAACCTTGTTACAACTTCTCCTTCCTTTAAATGATAAGGTTCAGTGGACTTCTTGCGACGTCGTGGACAACAAACCTCCCACGTCACCGCAATCTAAACACTTCACCCGACCATTCAATCGGTAGGAGTGACGGGTGGTGTGTACAAAGGGCAGGGACGTAGTCAACGCGAGTTGATGACTCGCGCTTACTAGGAATTCCTTGTTCAATACCAATAATTGCAATGTTGGTAGGCAGGAATGTTTCCACAAACTTCCCCATCATGCCCAGACCCTGTCGCACCACGAGGCACTGTCTACGAGTCAGGTTATTTGGGCATGTAGCCTCAATCGAGCGGTAAATTCTGTCCAAGGCTAAATACTGGTTAGAGACCGATAGCAAACAAGTACAGCGAGGGAAATATGAAAAGGACTTTGAAAAGAGAGTCAAAGAGTGCTTGAAATTGTCAAGAAGGAAGCAGATGGGGACCGTCGATTGACTCGGGGCGTGGACTGGTGAGGATTGGTATGATGGCAAACACAGGGGCAGCCGATATGCCTCGAAATACCATCACACTTATTGAGGCAGGCAGCGCGCACTGTCACGTCGTGCTTCGGCATCTGTGCGCTCCCGGAACCAGCCTACATGCTCCCCATTTGGCCTGTCTTGAAACACGAACCAATGATTCTGACATGTGTGCTAGTCAACGGGTTATCAAACCCGTAAGGCAAGAAGAAGCTAATTAGTGGGATCCCCCTCGTGGGGTGCACCATCGACTGACCTTGATCTTCTGAGAAGGGTTTGAGTGTGACCATGCCTGTCAGGACCCAAAAGATAGTGAACTATGCCTGAGCGGGGCAAAGCCAGAGGAAACTCTGGTAGAGACCCGCAGTGACTAAAGTGCAAATCGTTCGTCTGACTTAGGTATATAGGCGAAATACTAATCGAACCATCTAGTAGCCAGTTCCCTTCGAAGTTTCCCTCATGACAGCTGGAGCTCTGTTGTGAGTTCTATCAGGTAAAGCCAATGATTAGAAGCATTGGGGGTGCAATGCCCCAACCTATTCTAAAACTTTAAATGGGTAGGACGGCTGGGCTACTTCGTTGAGCCCTGCCAAGGAATTGAGAGCTCCAAGTGGGCCATTTTTGGTAAGCAGAACTGGCAATGTAGAATGAACCGGAAGCTAGGTTACGGTGCCCAACTACGCACTAATCTAGAACCCACAAAGGGTCTTGGTTGATTAAGATAGCAGGATGGTGGTCATGGAAGTCAAAATCCGCTAAGGAGTGTGTAACAACTCACCTACCAAATCAACTAGCCCCGAAAATGGATGGCATTTGAGCGCGTGACCTATACCCGGCCGTCAGGGTAAGTGCCAGGCCCCGATGAGTAAGAGGGCACAACAGTTGCTACAAAACCTTGGGTGCGAGCGCGGGCAGAGTGACCGTTGGTGCGGATCTTGGTGGTAGTAGCAAATATTCAAATGAGAACTTTGAAGGCTGAAGAGGGGAAATGTTCCATGTGAACGACACTTGCACATGGGTTAGTCGATCCTAAGAGATGGGGGGAAGTCCGTCAGATAGCACATTCCGCGCAAACTTCGAAAGGGAATCGGATTAAAATTCTTGAATCGGGGGACATGGCGACTGACGGCAGCGTTAAGGAGTACGGAGACGTCAGCGTGGGCCTCAGGAAGAGTTATCTTTTCTGTTTAATATCCTTCCCACCTTGGAAACGGCTCAGCTGGAGGTAGGGTCCAGCGGCTAGAAGAGCACCGCACGTCGAAGGGTGTCTAATGCACCCCCCGATGGCCTTTGACAATCCAGATGACTATATGCCTCCCACGCTCGGTCGTACTCATAACTGCATTAGGTCTCCAAGGTGAACAACCTCTGGTCGATGGAATAATGTAGGCAAGGGAAGTAAGCAAAATGGATCCGTAACCTTGGGAAAAAGGATTGGCTCTGAGGGCTGGGCACGTTAATGGTCCCAGTCCTGTACCTGTCGACTGTCGGTGGACTACTAGAGCTGCTCTTGTGGCTAGAGCGGGTTGCCCGTGCCCCTTTCAGGGGATGGACTGGGAACGGACCCCTCAGAGGCCTTCCCAGGGCGTCAAACAGTCGACTCATAACTGGTATGGACAAGGAGAATCTGACTATTTAATTAAAATAAAGCATTGTGATGTCCCTACGGTTGCTAATGCAATGTGATTTCTGCCCAGTGCTCTGAATGTCAAAGTGAAAAAATTCAACCAAACGTGGGTAAACAGTGGGAGTAACTATGACTCTCTTAAGGTAGCCAAATGCCTCGTTATCTAATTAGTGACGCACATGAATGGATTAACGAGATTCCCACTGTCCATGTCTACTGTCCAGCGAAACCACAGCCAAGGGAACGGGCTTGGCAGAATCACTAGGGAAAGAAGACCCTGTTGAGCTGGACTCTAGTTCGAGTTTGTGAAATGACTTGAGTAGTGTAGGATAAGTAGGAGCCGAACAATTTTCTCTACCGAGGCAGCCACGGCCTTAGCTAAAATCCTCGAAGCATTGAGGTTCCCTCGCCCCATTATTTTTGCCAAGGCAGCCACTGCCTAGTCATGGGCGTGGCATGGCCTTACCCGTGGCTAAAATTCTCGCAGTACTGAGGTTCCCCCCCTCCCCATTTTCTCGCCAAGGCAACCACGGCTATGGCTAAAACTCTGTCTGATGCTGATGTTGGTGGTAGTAGCAAATATTCAAATGAAAACTTAGAAGGCCGAAGAGGTGAAAGGTTCCATGTGAATGGCACTTGCACATGGGTTAGTTGATCCTAAGAGAGGGGCGGAAGCCCGTCAGATAGTGCGTTCCGCGCGAACTTTAAAAGGGAATCGGATTAAAATTCCTAAATCGGGACGTGGCGGCAGACGACAATGTTACGAAGTCTGGAGACGTCGGCGGGGGCCTTGGGAAGAGTTATCTTTTCTGTTTAACAGCCTGCCCACCCTGAAAATGGCTCAGTCAGAGGTAGGGTCCAGAAGCTCGAAGAGCACCGCACGTCGCGTGGTGTTTGGTGTGCCCCGACAGCCCTTGAAACTTCAGAGGACCAAGTGCCTCCCAGGCCCGGTCTTTCTCATAACCGCATTAGGTCTCCAAGGTGAACATCCTCTGGTCGATGGAACAATGTAGGCAACGGAAGTCGACAAAATTGATCCGTAACCTCGTGAAAAGGATTGGCTCTAGGGGCTAGGCACGGGGGTCCCAGTCCCAAACCG